>HG995199.1:10600000-10806957 GCA_905332935.1 Bombus hortorum
TCATATCTCGGCGAGGACATTGCGCGACAATCCTTTCAGACAGCGGCACTAATTTCGTCGGGGCTAACAAGGAATTAAAAGAACTCCGGGTCCTCTTACAGGAGTGGGGTGACTACCGGAAGGATAACATAACCAAAAAATTAATTCCGAGTGTGCACCTATTTGCCAAGAAGAAGAGGGACATCGACCATCATACCATGCAGCTGCTAACCGGGCATGCCTAACCGGACCTTCGGTGCCTACAGGCGGAGAATCGGGAAAGATACCGACAGCGAATGCTATGACTGCGGAGATCCCAACGACGACGCGGAGCACGTCCTCTTCACGTGCCCGAAGTGGATCGACCGAAGGATCGAGCTGGAGAACGGCCTTGGCGAGAAGATAGACGTGGACAACCTCATGGCCACAGTGACCGCCAAGGACGAGAACTGGAACAAGTTTCGACAGTTCTGTAAGACCGTCATGTCCCACAGGAGGGAGACGGAGAAGACCATGCAGACGGCCAGAAGGAGGATGAGCGCAACAACCACGCCGAGCAGGAACAGCAGAGCTTCAAGATAGCCACGTGAAGCAGAACGAGGACAGCCAACCTTGTGGAAGTGGCTAAGAAAAGAACGGGAGTAACAACTGCTCAGTAAGAAGATACAGCGGGACACGACAACGACAACCCTGATGAATGCCTATGGTTTTGCCGGGGTTGTCTGACCACGAAGCAGGGGAAGAAGGAGGAGGGTTTTTTAGTGGGTATGGCGACGACATCTGCCGAGTCCCACATAACCCAGCGACACGGGTCACTGGGAATGCGTAAAGCATTTTCCCCTCCTCCCGCCAAAAAAAAGGTCCTCTTACAGTCCGATGAGTACAAAGAAAGGGTGCAGATCTTTCTTGCTGATCGGCAAATACAATGGTGGTTTAATCCTCCCAATTCACCACACTTCGGCGGCTTATGGCAAACCGCGGTTAAAACATTTAAACGTCATCTCACCCGCGTCGTTGGAACGGAGCTCTTAACATTTGAACATCTCAATACCCTCGTTATTGAGATAGAAGCCATACCCAACTCCCGTCCACTTAGTCCAATATCATCCGATCCTAATGATCCTCCTGTCCTCACTCCAGGCCACTTCCTAATAGGCGATACTTTAACATGTTTACGAGATCGAAATTTTAAAGAAATTCCACCAGGCCGGTTATCCAGCTGGCAGCGCATCACCCAACTAAAGCAACATTTACCAGCCGTAATAAGTGGAGCAAGGGCAGCCACGGCATCCGCGAAGGTACCATCGTCATAATCAGAGAAGATAACGTTCCATCAATGCAGTGGCCCTTGGGCCGCGTAACCAAGGTCCACCCCGGAGTCGATGGAATCATACGTACAGCTACGGTGTAGACGGCAAAGAATATCTTGGTCCCCTTGCCCTGTCAACCCGATCCAGATGGGTCCGAACAACCACGGACAGCGAAGGATGCGGAAAAAATACCGGCCTGAACCCTCACACACAATTTTGATCGGTGCCCTCTCAACGAGGAGAGGATGTTATGTTGCACGAAACAATCTGCAGGCCATCCCTCATTGCCTGTCAGTGAACGACCCACGTACTATTAATCCGACCATCTATAAACCCAAGGACTCACCATAAACCTCAACCTTTTGGACTTAATTACTAACATATATCACCTAAGTCAATCTGTTTATTCTGAAGAATCTTCGAATCTTACAAATGTATTCGGTTTATGGCTGGTCCCTAGTAAAGTCCTTCGGTTTATTATGCTCTATTAAATTGCGGAGAAAGCAAGTATTTCCCTGACGGAAAAAGCAGATATTTAAACTAGTTTTTCCCAGGGACAATGACACCCACGAGCAACACTGTCAGGAAACTTCCTCCTCATATTTTTACTTGTTAACCTTAGCTATAACCAATAGGCATTACGGATCGTAACACTCTCTATCCTACCGAAAAATGTGAATAACGAATCCGTGTGCTTAGTTCAAAAAGACACACCTACACCGAGCTTTCTTCCGTTATTGCATGAGAGCGGAGAGTCAGTCACTTCGTCGGCCCAGTCTTTTACGGTTCCTATTACCTTATGACAATCACTACTACGGTTCATAAGTTATCAGTTTAATATAGTCTTCGCGACTATGACTCAATTATCAAATCTTTCATTCTCAATCGTTGATGCTAAATATATCTTCCGAAACAGTGCAATATAAGTGTATTAAGTGGTTGGAATTATATAAATAGTATAAAACTGTGATTCCAGTTTTATTCCAAAACAAACACCCCTATTATCCCGCAAGAAATAGGGGATCGACCTGTTCGTGGTGTCGATTATAATAATTGTAACGGGAATTTACGACTCTCATTGACGCGCTTGCTCGCGACCGCGTCTCCCCGCGACTGGAAGAAAATACAGTACTTTTGTTAATACGTTTGATCATGTTAATAACCATATAAAATAAATTTGTTGCAATAAAAAAAATGTTGATTTTTAAAATCATGTTCAAGATTAGGTTTGCACGGACTTTTTTTTACAAATGTCCATCGATCCAGAGGTGCAGAATCGTGTAGAATCATGCTACGGTGGTTTTTATACCTACTTTTTATTACTAACTGCAAAAGTATTTGTACACTTGTCGACACTTTTTCTCAAACTATTATGTATGTGATATAAAACATTTTGAAATTGATACGACAGCCAGTTATCATGGTTATATTGGAGAGTAAACGATTCTGAAAATGTATAAAGTAGTTATAATTGCATAAAGGTATTTAGTATAAGTATACATTTTGCAAACAGGACAAAAGAATTTAAACAGGCAATCATTCACAATAAGTCTGAATATTTAGTAGGTATTGATAGTACTCAGTATTATTTCATATTTGACACCTATTACATGCTTCAGGTAATCATTCGTACTGCTTACTGACCTTTCACAAAATATGAATTTACAGTAAATATCTTGTAATTGTAATATATATGTAGTATCGTGGTATAATATATATATTTGATAAGGAATTGGTGATACAGATGTTGATTTGACAGAAAAGACGATTGTAGTTCAACCTGAACTATTCACACTAAACATACAGAAAGCAGCACAACTTAATAATTAGGTAACGACTCGACTCTTTTACAAAATGCCATGCACACTCTCTCGGCAACCTCTTCCCAAAAACTGTTTGTCCATTCCCTTTTTTCCCGTCCCTTGACGACCGCTCGTGGGCGAGGTCACGTAGGCCTACTCCTTCCAAAAACTACCCGATGGAAAACAGACGCCTCGGCTCTCTCGACATCTCACGCGGTTCCCCCGCCAACTCCCAGGCCTCTCACTCACGATACTACACTCGGCCATCCTGCAATAGCATCTGCCCTCAGATGTTGTCTTCTATCTCGCTGTCATCTGATGCGTCACTTTCGGCGTTTATGACCCAATGTTTCATAAAATCAGCCGTAGTTGATGACCGTTTTGGCCCCTCATGCTCTCCTACCTTCTCCACAATGTAGCGATCATTCCGCATTGCTCGCATTATCCGGTACGGACCCAAAAATTTTCCTCCCATTTTTAATCCTGGGTCAAACTGCGTTCTCTTTATGGCCACCAACTCTCCACTTAGGTACTGTTTCGCACCTTTTCTTCTTTTGTTGTAGTGCCTCCGATTTTCCTCTTGAGTAGCAGCAATTTTCTTTGTAGTTGTCATAGGGCCCACATGGTCAATATGGTAAGTGTCTAACGGTGTATCACCTTTGTCTAACGGATTTAGGTATCCCTCTTGCTTGCCCGACTTTCGTTCCGCTAGGATACAATCGAGACAATTGGATACCACATGCTCGACCTTTTCACGCAGCCCCTTAAACCAAAAGTCCTTCTTGACTATCGCTTCTGTTTTGGTGACTCCGAAATGCCCACGCTCGTGCGCCTGCCTGACTACCTGAACTTGCATAGCCTTCGGTACTACTATTAACACATCATCCCTACACTCTTTATACAAAATATTGTTCCTTATTACATATCCGTCGACCTGATTGCACGTTGCGGCGTCTAAAATCCTACGAACTTCAACGTCCTTGTTCTGTGCATTTCTCAACCGTGCAATCAGCCCGTCTTCACTTTCTGTTACATACATAGTACTCGGCAGGGGGTTTCTACTCAGAGCATCCACATGCTGCATGCTTTTACCTGGCCTATGACACACCCGATACTTAAACTCGTCCACCTCTTTTTTCTCCGAAGGTGCCAATCTTCGCGGCCTTCGAACCACAGGTTTGTCACTCTTTAACACGATTTTTGCCGTTATCCCAACGTTCCGCTTTTTCTCCGGCTTATACCCCTTAATGATATCGCGAATTGCTTCCCGATAATGCGGTTCCTGCACGTGTGTTAGGTCTATTTCATCAGTCTGTTCTATCGCGTTGATTCTAAATATATTCGGCACGTCTTTGTTAGTCTGTTCGTCAAGCCGCAAGAAAGTCACTTCGCCTCGCTTAACCCGTAATTCTACCTGATCTAGAAAATCAGTACCCAACAATATGCCATGCTTCGTCAATATTTTGTTCGAAACCACGTGTAAAGTGATTGGCAGTTTATACCCATCAACCGTCATTACCTTGGTGAATTCACCCCAGGTCTCATTGCCAGCGGAACTAAAACCGTCGAACTTAAGCTTGCATTTACCTAGCGGTGGTGACCCTAACCTCGCATACTCGTCTGATCGAATGAACGTGAGATCACTACCAGTATCCACTAATGCCACAAACCTACAATCATCTATCGCCACCTCCTTCATATACTTCCCCTTCTCGGATCTTGACACTACGCAGGTCTCTTTCGGTCGCGCCGTACACCTCGCTGCAACATGTCCAAATCCGCCGCACTCGAAACACCTAACACCTTTTCCTCTCTCCGGACACTTAACACTTAGATGATCCTCACTACCGCAAACGAAGCATCTCCTTTTCTTCATTACCTCTGCAGACCGACTGGGCTTCCCTTTATTCTCGGTTTTAGCCGGCTTCACGATCGACTTTACTCTGCGACTCTTCTGCTCTTCGTACATCACTAACCTCTTCCTCAACTCTTTAATTGAGGTGGCGCCGTACAATATAGCCTTATTGCTCTCGTTGTCTATTATTCCATCCACTATGTACTCCACCTTTGCTTCCTCCTCTATGTCCACATGGCTGGCTATTTCGAGCATGCGGTACATGTAAGCCAAACATGCTTCATCACTCTCCTTTTTTGTTTCTGCAAGTTTCTGATGTACCTGCCTACTGTTAACTTTCCTCGAAAATTCTTTTACTAGCCGCCGCTTCAACTCATGCCAAGTCCTGGCGTGACACTCGAAGCTCGCGAATATTTTCGCTGATCCCTTCAGCTGCTTCCTCGCGTAGACTGTCTTCTGTCCATCCGACCACATGCACGTATCAGCGACTTCTTCGAACGACTCGAACCATCGTTCGACATTTTCACCTTTGTTGCCACTAAACGACTCTAGTGCATCTTCGACGTCTCTAAAACTCAGTGTTGCACCAACGCATGCCCTTCGACAACATTCCTCACGGTCCTGATACACCCTTCGCGTACCTCTCTTGTGTCTTCCTGCGTATTTTTTGTCATCTTCGTCCTCACTTTCGTCGTCGCTTTCTTCTTCCGACGAAACATCGTTACCGTCCATGGCCGCTTGTAGTCGTACGCGTAATTCTGCTTTTCTTCCCGTCGTTTTTAGACCCAAACTAGCAAGGCGCTCTTTCAACTCCTTCGTATTCATTTTCTCAACATTTTCGTCTTCGTTACCAACACGCTCAGCTCTCTGTACATTTTCTAAATCCCGTTGACCGGTTGGCTCTTCACCGCCCGTCGCTCCCTTAGGATATGATTGTCCAGCCCTACACGCCCGATTCAGCCTCGCAATCAGCACTGACCTCGTGCCCGATATAGGGAGGTTCATTCGCGCGAGCTTACTTCTCAGCTCCTCCAGCGTCGAACCTTCTTCACCCGACAATCGTTCGTCCCCGACGTTTGCCATTTTTCACACTACACCAACTTAAACGGTCAACGATATCGTCTTTTACCGCACCGCGTACCGGTAAACTCACAACTAGCGCGAATAGCTCTGTTAAACCGTTTCGCTTTCTGTCTTGTCCAATCCCGGCTGAGCCCCCAAAAATGTAGTATCGTGGTATAATATATATATTTGATAAGGAATTGGTGATACAGATGTTGATTTGACAGAAAAGACGATTGTAGTTCAACCTGAACTATTCACACTAAACATACAGAAAGCAGCACAACTTAATAATTAGGTAACGACTCGACTCTTTTACAAAATGCCATGCACACTCTCTCGGCAACCTCTTCCCAAAAACTGTTTGTCCATTCCCTTTTTTCCCGTCCCTGGACGACCGCTCGTGGGCGAGGTCACGTAGGCCTACTCCTTCCAAAAACTACCCGATGGAAAACAGACGCCTCGGCTCTCTCGACATCTCACGCGGTTCCCCCGCCAACTCCCAGGCCTCTCACTCACGATACTACATATATTTATAATATATATGGAAATTCTATAGAATTGAGAACACCAACCTGACTTTCCCTAAATTTTTACTGGGAGTCGGTCGAACAATATAAATAGAGAAGGACGGGAACTTAGAAGAGAGAATGAAACAGGATTTCAAGAAGCGAAAATTGAACAAAGAAGAAGAAAGGCAAGTTAAGAATTAGAAGTAGAAAGAGAAGAGGGATTAGAAGCAAAGAGTTTCTAGGAGATACGAAAGAAGACTTAGAAAATCGATTCTTGAGTTTTCACGAATCGATAGCCTGATTTTCAAAAATATTACACCATTACATATATATATTTTTAAATTCAAATTATGTCTGATATATCATTATAGTCCTAATGAAATTTCAACATGTTTTATATAACACGGAAAAAATACACATAACGATTCTCTATTTTAACTGTACGAATCCTTTACACTATAAATATGTCGCCGCACAATGGTCTGGGAACTGGAATATGGAGGTCAAGATTAAAAACACTTTCATAGCGACTTTTTTCAACAAATATCGATACTATGTGAAGATTAATGTCTAATTTACAAAAGTTAATCCTAACAGCATTTAAGATTTATACAATGAAAACATCTCACTAATTGATATCCCACTCCTTTATCAAGAATTCATCAATTTCATTCAATTTCTGATCTTTATGAAACATTTGTTTCATGACAAAGAACTCTAGATGTATTAGAAATCCGCAAAAACTACTTCAAGGAATTCATGGTCAAGGAAGAGTAGTTTTTCAAGAAAGCAATAGTGGAGCAAAAAATTATTGAAAGAATCGATGTATATACATATGTATTGCTTAGTGATATGCTAATTTTATAAAGACACGATACTTTGTAGTATTCAAACTACAAGCGCGCCGAGCGCGTAGCGAACAAACGACGAGCCTGCCGCTTGGCGCAACATAACCGCACGCGGCTATTAAATGTTAGCATTGCGTAACACTGCCGCCATCGCATGTCTTGCCAACCTGTTTCGTTTTTACAGTCGGAATAGAACATGATTTTGATTTTTTTAGTTTTTCTTGATGCTTTTCTCTGCACAGATATCCTCTCTATCGCGAGCTATTGTTAGGTTTTGTCTTAGACTTTTAGCTTTAGTAAATTAAAAAAATATAAGCAAAAATGGTGTCCCTTTCACTTTTAATAATTACTTAAACATATATAAATATTTATACAACTAAAGTTAACAAATTCTCATGCAACTCGATAGTTGCTACTGTGAAAGCATTAAACATCTCCGAAGTTGAAATTTTGCAATTTTTTCGAAATTTACGAATATAAGGAAAAACGGTATTGCACATTTTTTTTAACTCACAAAAATCTACATAAATTTTATTGAAGCTTGTAGAGTCGGAAAAGAGTTAAAATTTATTAAATCTAAGCATTTTGTTATCTTAGTACGAATTGGTACGAGTTAACACAAATATAAAGGTTTCACTGTGCTATAAATAAATGTAGTTCTTAAATAAAATAAAATATAATTTTGCATGTGTCATGAAATTATAGAAAATCATTAATTCGTTAGAATGTAATTAAGTGAAATGGAATTGAAATTCCCCGAAAATAAGTCATTTATATTAGTAGCTTTTATTTCATGAACGCTGTTGGGTCTGAATTTTTGCAGGTGCAATTCGCAAATTAATTTGAAGCCGTCTGGTACAATTTAAAATACTTCTATAATAAAATATTATTTTGATTTCTCATACACAACTTTGTTTTCCTAATAAACCAGTGTAATGAAACTCACTTCTGTTAATAAAATGAACTTTTATGTTTTGCAGATGGGTCTATTTTTATCATTTTTAAATATTTAATTTTATAAATAATCTAAATAGAATTTTTTTTTCTTATCGGAAATCTTATTTGTATTGAATAAACATGTTTAAAATGATTTTGTGTAAGATTTCGCAAACATTGTGTATTAAAATAAAAAGAAATTGTTAACTCTCAAAATTATAACTTTTTACGTTTTCATTTCCATATAAGCTTAAAGTATTGTAAAAACCAACACCTGCTACATCATATTATTAAAGAATCTATATAAGTAATTATACTCATTAGAGTTTTTAACGTACGTATTCAATTTTATAGTAACTTTCACGAAAAATTATGGTTATAAGCAATTTTTTGTGTCAGTAACAGAGATTCCTTTTTTCGAAACACAGAGATAAAAAGTACATATCATATAATTACTTTTTTCATATTTTGTTCATATTATTACATACCGTTTCCTGATAAAATTCCATAACAGCAAAACGATTATTACAATATTGAAAATTTAACATGATTTTTAGCAATAGGATATTAATAAGCTTTACGTATAATTTGCTCGTGCTACAGGCAAGTAGTCTTGTAATCAAACACAGTGTCGGGTGCATTGCTGCACGACGGTTGATCCAGCTGATAAAAAGTATTTTTATTTTCTTTGGGTATATATTTGGCAAATATCTCCTTTTTCTTTTCACACACCGTATCGTCGACAGATGCTGCCTTCTCGATTTTCTCAACGCTATTGCTGCTTAGACGCCGTGCTATTTGATTACTTTTCGCTGCTCCCTCGTTTTTTTCGAGAAAATTACTCATGCTGACGCGTCTTTCCCTCATCAAGATTTTGCCAAGAGAAAAATTTGGCCTAGCCAGAACATCCATTCTATCAAAACGGTAAGCACTACCTATACGATCTCTCTGCAGCGGGCTGGCTAACACGTCCATTCTATCGAAGTGACAAATACTTCCACCACGATTTCTTTGCAATGGTCTGGCAAGTACCTCCATCCTGTCAAATTGGCAGACACTCATCCTACGGCCTCGTTGCCATAACTTTTGGGAAGCATCGAATTGACAGATACTCGTTCCTCTGTCTCGAAAGACAGACTTAGACGTTTCGATTCTGTTCAATTGATCGATACTAGCCTTTCGTTCGTCTTGCAACAATTTCGTGGACTCGTTGGCTGGCTTCAGATTTTTTAAAGCATTCTGTTCGTTGGAGGTGGTCTCCGAAAACATTAAGAACTGAAGATCAAGAGCGCTTTTTGTGCGACGCGGTATACCTTCACCTCCAGGGAGGAAGGACATGCTAGATCCAATGAACACACTGTTTTGTCTCGGTCGCATTTGGCGCGAAATGTAATTTAATTCGTGCCCCGCTGGATAGTCCCCGCAGAGTATGTTGCATTTCGAGAATGTGCACCGATTCTGCGAACAAACAAATCAATGATTTATGAATAGTTTCATTTGACGATCGGAACTGAGAAATTTTTGATGATTGAACAGATCTGCGCATCCTCACTGCCACCGCCCTAGCAGCGTCAAACTAGGAACGAGGCGTTAGGGGGTGTGGTCCCCCCCTAGCAGCCTAACATAGACCGGGATGCGTCCCCTATAAACAGCTGGGAGAAGACAACGAGGAGCGACTCCCCTGGTAGCAATTGTAAAAAGAGCCCGAAGTCGCTTCTACCAATCGTCGGGACGACCACCGTGGAGTTTTAGTCGGTAAGAGTCCGACACTACTCTGCTGTTGCGTGCAACAGCGAGTGTCCATGAGGATTTCTCCACGTACGAAAAAAAAAAAAAGATCTGCGCATCCTACATTTAATAGTAGTTATAAAGAACAGAGTTAGATGGATGAACATTGAGAAATATGTATAGAGTATGTCTCAAGATTTTGTAGCCAAACCTTGTTAGGATATTCTATGAGTACAATTAAGCAAAAGTGTCATATAAACTGTAAAGATATAGGAGGGATTCGGAAATACAAATAATTCACTTTATTCAGCACACAGCCTTTACACATATATCTTAGACTGAAGACCTCGTAAACCTACTCGCACGCACGCTTGTTGTGAACCGACTCTTCCAGATGCTTCTAACTGACTGCAGATCGTCCTTTGTCCTAACTAAGACCTGGACGACCTCTGACGCTTACACACACATTCACATGTACAGTGTAACTGTATCATCTTCCTAACATAAACATAGATGATTTACAGCTTTATTGAAAGCTCAAAATTATATGTTGTCTATAAAAATTGTCTCAATACTCAAATTTTCACGTTAATTTTAAAAATATACATTTCGCGGTTTATATTTCTCGTTCTAATAAACAATGATATTAACACTGAATGATGTTACGCTTTGTGGATTTATTATTTTTGCATTCTTATACATATATGGACTACACAAGATAGGATGTTCAGCAATCCTTGGAATAATTTTTGTTAACTTCACTTATTTTCATTTTACTGACAATTAATATGACTTTTATTATACACTGGTGAGCAAAATGAAAGAAACACTTAATATTCGACAAAGGATTGCTGATATTTAAGCTGTTATGATTTTGTAACAAGAAATAACAATCATTTTAGACTCATTTCACAACATAAAGCATCTACTTTCAGAATCGTTAGTTAGCTTTTCCTCCCAGAAGTTGCAGGAAATTCAAGAGGTGATTCTTGTAGCCAAAATAAGACGAAAATCAAGAATAAATAAAATGCGCTTTCGGCTTTGTTTTTTAGTTATTGGCAATTAAAAATTGGCCAAAATATCCCTGCACGCGAGTAAACCTCCTTACGCGAACGGACGGAGTTCAGCCTAAGCAACGGGACGCACAGTGATCCTCAAACCCAACGACACATGGGCGGCAGCTCATCTCGTAGAAGTCGTAGAGAAGAAAACTATTATATTCAGAGACGTAAACGACTCCGCACGATGTTTTGCAAAAGAAATGGTAGATTGAACATTAAACCTACTTTCTCATGGAAATCCATATATATGTCGGAGATGTAGAGACATCGAGCATTTCTTCTGGAATACTTGGGCTCGAGGTGACGCAACTGGTCGCTGAACGTAGCCGCGGTCTTGGGATGAACGTTTAACTTGGCAGAAGAAGTTCCGATATTGAGGGACACGCTGTATTAACGGACAAGCCCCGGCCAGGACCAATGTCGGCACTATGCAGAACTGCCTAGCAACGGCGCCTGGAATGTTTTTGATATTTCTAATCAATATGTAATTGACAAATGAGATCCAGGCAATCTTTTATTGAGATCTCCTTGGCGAGTTTAGGGATATCGGGGAGTCAGTCGAGAAGATACCAAGCGATACAGCTAACGTAATCTGCGATACAGAGAAAATACAAACTATTGTACAAAGAGTTCCCGTTGACCGTGGATTCGTTTGAACCCAAGAATATTGTTAATAAGCGTTCGTTAAATTGTTTAATGTTAAATCTTGTCAAGTTATATCTATTCGTGTTAAATAATTTAAGTGTAATATAATTTAATTAAATTGAACAATGGTAAATCCAACTGAGGAATTAATACGCGCTCACAGCTCAAAAGATGATTCAACACAAAACTCTAATAATAATTCGACATATATTGTTTGCCTATACATATATTGTCGAATATATGATATATAGATTCCCTAATCTCTCAATTACCTATTGATTAGAAATATCAACAACATTCCAGGCGCCTTTGCTAGGCAGTCCTGCATAGTGCCGACATTGCTCCTGGCCGGGGCTTGTCCGTTAATACAGCGTGTCCCTCAATATCGGAACTTCTTCTGCCAAGTTAAACGTTCATCCCAAGACCGTGGCTACGTTCAGCGACCAGTTGCGTCACCTCGAGCCCAAGTATTCCAGAAGAAATGCTCGATGTCTCTACATCTCCGACACGGCCATCCTGACAATCACCCGTCCTCGGGTGCATCTACAATATTCAATTTGCATCACAATAGACTTAATACAACTGACATTATTCACAATTTAACTAAACATTTCAATAAGCCAAGGGTCCAGTTCAACAGCAAAGATTCTGATCGGATGTTTGAAGACAAAGATAAAAGAAAACAGAATTCGGTAGAATTATGATTAGTATTCGGGGTATTGGTTGCATTCTACGGGTTGTCCGTCAAATCTTAATGACACGACAGATCATTTTCGATTTCGTACACCAATGAATCTCACTTTTCTAGTTCGCATTATCACACTGAGATTTCGTGGAAGCACTATGCTAGATGTTATGGCCATAGTGCTAATGACACCCGAACTAAATTCGGTAACGGTGTGTTGATATCGCATCTAATTTCTTTGGACCACATAACCACCCGTAAGCGCATGTGAACCATTATGCTCGATCTTGCACCTGATTGCATCACATTATCGAACTTCATCACACTGCCACACTGGGCACATAAGAAAACATTGAACTTCATCGCATCGCCACACTGGGCACATAAGGAAACATTGAACTATATCGCATCACCACACTAAGCGTGCGTGAGAACACTATGCTAGATGTTATGGTCATAGTGTTAGTGATCCTCTGCGATCGGTGTACCCATATCATCATTGTCACTGCTATCGTCATCACCGCAGACGTCCAACTCAGCAGGAATGCAGCCATCTGGCATTTTCCTCAATCTGTCATGGCTGTATTTGTATGACCGTTTGCCGTCTAACGTCTTTAAGATGTACCTGTCTCCGTCCAAAATCTCCGCTATCACAAATGGACCCCTGAACTTTGGATCTAACTTGGTTTGATTTCTCTCCTCATTTTTGCGCAAAACAAAATTACCAAGATTAAATCTAACTACTTTAGCCTTAGCTTTATCAAATCTCTCTTTTTCATACTTAGCGTTAACCTCCATATTCTGTATAGTCCGCTGCCTTACATCAGAAATATTTATTTCTCTTTCCACAATATTGTCGGGCAACAATAAACCATAGGGTCTAGCTGCTTTACCGATAAGTAACTCCAACGGACTCGATTTTGTCACACGATTGGTAGTGCAATTCAAAGCCAATTGTATCTCACCAACCGCTTCTTGCCAAGACCGTCCGGTCGTTTCTACCGCCGTAAATATATTTTTCAACGTTCCCATAACACGTTCCACCTGTCCATTAGCCCTACTAGCCCCGGTTGCTATCAAGTGAAGCTTGATTTGTTTTTCTTGACAGAAATCTTTGAACTCTTTACCGGTAAAACACCTTCCTTGATCCGCTATTATCCGGCAAGGACTCCCAAATAAAAATATTGCAGATTCGAGTGCTTTAATAGTATTAAGAGAATCTATTTTACGGGTATGATGTAGATATACAAATTTTGTAAAGGCATCGATCAAAACAATGACGTATTCTTTTAAATCACTTTTACCACTTAATTTACCGGTTATGTCCATATGGATTGTATGCCAAGCTATGCTGGTCTTAGGTATGGGATGTAATTCAGCTTGTATTTTACCTGAATTTGCCTACGAAACTCTACAAGCATGACAGTTCTCTACGAATTTGCGAACATATTTCGCCATTCCTTCAAACCAGTAATACTCGTACAGTTTATCAAGCGTTTTGTCCCAACCTAAGTGCATAATTGACTGGTGTACGTGATTAATAACTGACCACCTAAAACCTCTGGGGACAATAGGCAAGCAGAGCGTTCTACCTCTCCTTTGAATTTTACGATGAAGGATACCGGATCGTAATTCATACGTATGTGCGATGTCTTCCGCGAGCTCGTCGTTTTGTTTACTAGCGATTTCTAAGATTTGAGGATCGCGGCGTCGTTCTGCTAGTAACCAATCTTCCGAAATTTCAGCCAAATTAATTTCCTTTTCTTCGACTTTGTTAATCGGTCTGTGATCAATGTCTATGGGGTTCCGCGAAAAGAAATCTACGTGAGCCATTCGTTTGCCTTCCCGATAGATGATATCAAAGGTAAAATTCTGTAGATAAGCCCACCACCGGTGAATCCTGTCGCTTAAATTTACTTTGTGACTGGACGCCTTCAAAGTATTGCAATCGGTAACAACGAGGAATTTTCGTCCATGAAGATAGTGACGGAAATGTTTAACGGCGTTGACGACTGCCAATGTCTCTAATTCATACGAATGGTACTTAGATTCCGCAGGACTGGTTTTCTTACTGTAGTATTTCACTACTCTGTTCCTACCGTCGACTTTTTGCATTAAAATGGCCCCATAACCATCTGAGCTGGCGTCCGTATGTAACTCGATCGGGTAATTAGGATCGAATATCATTAACACCGGAGCATTAGTCAAAATAGAAATTACTTTCTGCTTAATCTTGTCATGCTTATCCAACCAATTTATATTCTTATTACCGGAAGTGAGTGCGTATAAAGGTTTCATTATTTGTGAAAATTTGGGAACAAATATCCGAAAGTAAGAAGCCAAACCAATAAATTGTCTCAGCTGTGTAACAGTTGACGGAGCGGGTAAAGAACTCAAAGCCTGTATTTTCCCTGGATTGGGACGAACCTCACCGTTATGAATTACATACCCCAAATAAAGAACTGTTGTCTTTAGAAAAGAGCATTTAGCGAAATTTAAAGAAAAACCAGCACTCACGAGGGTTTTCAATACGACATCCAATCTCTCTAAAGCTTGGTCTATTGAGTCGGCAATAATTAAAACATCATCCAAATAAACCACAACATACGAATAAGCAAGATCACCCAAAGCCTTGAAAATAGCTCTCTGAAAGACGGATGGAGCATTTTTCAATCCAAACGGCATCGTAACATACTCGTATTGCCCATCCGGAGTAACAAACGCTGTATACTCTGTAGAATTAGGATGAATAGGGATTTGATGAAATCCACTAGCCATGTCCAGACTAATAAAGTATCTAGCCTGTTTCAACCTCGCGATCTGATCCGCGATAAGAGGAGATACCGATCCGCGACCGTATTTTTATTTAGCTCTCGGTAATCTACACAAAGCCTTTCTGAATCATCTTTCTTTTTCACAAGCAATATAGGGCTCGCAAACGGAGAATTACTAGGCCGAACAATTTTCACTTCAATTAACTTGTTTATCCTTTCACGTACGAGTCTACGCTCCTCCTCGCTAAGTCTGTAAGGACTTCTTTGCACTGTAACGTTAGGATCAGTCAGCCGTATCTCTAACTGACCTGTGTTTACGCGAGCACGTGGGAAACCTGTAATAAACGAGTCTTTATATTTTTCAAGGACAGAAATCAACCGGCTTTTATCATCTCCAATAACATCCGTATCAACCTCATTAATGGTAATCTCTTTTTCAACGACTTTATCACACACATTAACCATTTTCGTTCTACTTATAGTGATACCGTTTTGAGTGATAATCACGTCAAAACCTTGACTTAAAATCTCACGACCAATCATTATATCATGTTTTAAATGACTATCGGCAAGAACATGAAAAATTATCTCCAATGTAAGTTCGTTAATGCGTACAATGGACAAAATTTGTGTTGTACATTTTATACAAGAATTACCCAATCCCCGCATTACAATTGTATCAGTCAATCTTTTACCAGAAAATTTCAAAGCCATGGATTCTTTAATCAATGAACACTCAGCTCCAGAATCGAAGCAAAATGGAAACGACTCACCCAGATGAGTTAATCTACCAATTGGAGCCTCTATTGCGTAGGAGTCTACCCGGTACTCGACATTGGAATTACAGCTTCCTTTCGGTGTGCTGCTGCCATTTTTCCCTAACGAACAATTAGGCGCAATATGACCCTCTTCTCGATATTTGAAACAGGAAACCTTGGATGATGCGGCTGGTCGACTTCCCTCTGGACGTCGTGTATTCTTCCGGTTCTCGGTCCTTATCCTCACGCGGCATTCCGCTGCTTTATGCCCAAGGATTCCACAGTAGCGGCACCTAATCCGGGAGTCAAACGGCTTGTATGGTTTGGCTTCGGGGTTTTCTTGTGTGTTATCTGGTGTTGGCGCCGGCCTCTTGTAAGAGAGGGCTCTCATCTCCTTTAAAAATTGCTCCTCGGTCTTGACATCGTTCCCAAGCGCTATTTGTTCAATGCGCTGGTCGTGTGGACTCACATGATAAAGAGCGATGGCGTTAAATATTTCAGCCGTAGATGCATTTTGCAACTTCGACTTCAGGAGAGAACGGATGCGAATAGCGTAAGCTGCCATGTTTTCGTCCTTCGCTGGGGGTTCCCTGAGTATCTTTAGTAGCGTCGAGCTTGTCGTCTCTTGGCCGCCATAACGCATAGTAAAAAGTTCCCTAAACGCTGGCCAGGTCATCCCTTCACCGTTCATTATCTGCGCGAGCCAATGCGCTGCTGAACCCTTTAAAGCAGCATTTAACGCAGAAAATAACTCGCTGTCCCGTAGAGGGTTGTCCTTCATAAGCAGATTAACAGCGTTACTCCACACGCCCGCATCGGCGCCCGCGATTTCGGGATTAAAACGTGGAAGCGATATTTTTGCAGGTTCCGCACTTGGTTTTTGCACCAACGTCTGAATCAAGTCTCGCATAATAGCAATATGCTCTTGCATGGTTATAAATGGCACTGATCCCACTTCTGATGTCGAATTATTATTGGAGTTTTGCGTTAAATCATCTTTTGAGCTGTGAGCGCGTATTAATTCCTCAGTTGGATTTACCATTGTTCAATTTAATTAAATTATATTCCACTTAAATTATTTAACACGAATAGATATAACTTGACAAGATTTAACATTAAACAATTTAACGAACGCTTATTAACAATATTCTTGGGTTCAAACGAATCCACGGTCAACGGGAAACTCTTTGTACAATAATCTGTATTTTCTCTTATCGCAGAATACGTTAGCTCTATCGCTTGGTATCTTCTAGACTGACTGCCCGATATCCGTAAACTCGCCAAGGAGATCTCAATAAAAGACTGCCTGGATCTCATTTGTCAATTACATATTGATTAGAAATATCAACAACATTCCAGGCGCCGTTGCTAGGCAGTCCTGCATAGAGCCGACATTGCTCTTGGCCGGGGCTTGTCCGTTAATACAGCGTGTCCCACAATATCGGAACTTCTTCTGCCAAGTTAAACGTTCATCCCGAGACCGAGGCTACGTTCAGCGACCAGTTGCGTCACCTCGAGCCCAAGTATTCCAAAGAAATGCTCGATGTCTCTACATCTCCGACATATATAAGAGTATATTAAAAATCGCTCTATGAAAATTCAGAGTAGAGAGGATTAATATTTCCCCTAATCCTTTGCTTTCATAATTTCTAAATAAAAAAGCGTATTGTCAATATTCATAAAAGGTTTACACACGCACCACGATTATGCCTGCCGCGAGTGTCAACGAAAAATACAACAAGTTACAATAGACGTTCGATATGTCCCCCGTTTTCTTGTAAACAGAGCCTGACTCTTTTCTTAAAATTTTGCCTCATTATGCGAAAATTTCTCATCGTACTCTGTGCTATTTCCTTCGCGGAGAAAATGCGCCGTTACAGTTCAATTACCCTAGACACCGGCGTTGCAGACACTAATCTCCTCATGTATCTTCAGAAGTAAAAGTCGAGGGGATTTAAATCTGGGGACTGAGCAGACCAAAGGACAGGCCCTCTCCACCGATCCACATGTTTCCAAAAGAGCTAGTCAAGTGCTCTTGCACTGAGTTGGTAGAATGTGGTGGTATACCATTCTCCATGAATCATCTCCTGATGTGTGTGAATTTTCACGTGCCCAAAAATGTTCGCTAACGTATATTCGTTATTCCACATTTATTAAATGTTGCCTCATTAGTAAATAATATTCTCGCAGCGAAATTAGAATTGCGTTGTTATCCATTTGTAAGAATCTTTTCTTTTGAGAAAATCCACTACTTTTAACTCCTGAACTTTCTGAAAGCTATACGAGTGTAGATTTTCCCACTTCAATACGGGCCATACGCTGTTGTTGCTGACACATTCTTTAGTCTGTGATTTTCTTGAATATGGCACAGTATTCTATTTCTCAGATCCGGATGGTTGTGCTGAATTCGTCCGCCAGATTTCGCAGGTTTTAACGTACCTGTATCCCACAATCGTTGATCTATTTTACAAAATATCCTTGCGCTAGTCCTATTAGGATATTTTTCGCCGTATAAACGTTGCGCTTTTGTGCTATTGCTGTGCGCTGCAACGTTCTCCAAACGTTACATTCTCCAAATGTACACGACATTCTGTAATAAATGCAACGATATAAATAATAAACAACGTATAGTATTACTGCACTGTATATAACACTCACTACGCGCACTGCACACACAATACACCCAAGTAACGCTTTCCAAAACTATTGTTCTAGCCTCTTGTTTCGAAATGGAAAATTCACTCAGAAAGAAAAATTTGTGATGTGTGACTTGATTGGTTCTTTTTAAACTATCTACAGGAGACTGAGATTTCAATAAAAACCATATTTAATCAACTGCATTTAAAACTTTTTACTTGTAAAAGTAAATGTCTTATCAAGGATTATATTTGAACATCCACTGTCATACTTCAATGGTAATTGGTAATCATCCAGATTATAAACTAATTAACTACCAGTCTTGATAATTGTCAGATAAACTTAAAAACAAATATCACTTAATTTTTAAAATTAATGAATATTTATTCCTTACATAAACAAACTAGTGATCAATCTCGCATTCTTTATTATAAAATAAAGTAAACAAATTACATAGTTTATTTTCTAACGTTTACGACCGACTTATAACATTATTTAAACAATGCGAGGCATTCTTTAAGTGTCTATGTAATATAAATACAGGCGACACATACTGTTTTATCAAGCCTTTCGATCCTATCAATCCCCTATTATATTGTTTGACGGAGGACTAAGACCAGCAGACTGAGAAAATATTTGTAGCGGCACTCGACAGCGAAACCTTCCGACGGTTTTGTCACGTAAAATAAGAAGGAGAAATCGACGATGAAAATAAAACATAAAATTAAGATATAAAAGTGAGAATTTATTTCTTTGCACTTGGTTTACAATTCACTTCCGAACTCTAGTCGTGACTTTTTAAGACTGAAGCTCTTACAGCTTGGCGGAATCCGATTCTTTTTTCTTTGTCACCCCTCAATATCCCCACCATCCACGCGTTTGTTAGGCGTCCGCGAACTTTGCCAAGTACGCCTTTTTCTCCAACATTCGGCGAAAGGACCGTTGGGATGATATTGAGGGTTCATTAGGCACCTCGCTTCGGCGACATACATTGTCTCTGATGTGGATTGAGATGCGGTTCATGTTACAGTTTCGTCGATACAAAGTATATCACCGAAGCGTAAAGCCGACAGGCCTAATGAGCCATCGATATCCTTACGGTCCTTCCGACGAATATTTGGAAGAAAGCGTACTTGGCCTAACGAACGCGTGCGTAATGGGGATATCGAGGGGCGACAAAAGAAACGAATCGGATCAAAAAAACATTCTAGTTTTAGCAGCGAAGAGAGAAAGTCGAGCTTTAACCGCGAAGTGAGAATAGTCGAATTCTAACCGAGAGGCGAAAGGTGAGTTGGAATTGTACGAAACGCGTTGAAGGCGAGGATTGTTAAAAATAAATATATTGTTGAACACCGCCGAATATTTCTTTGGCACCCTACACCAAACACCACCTCATATTGAATGTTAAAAATGTTCAAGCGAATTACTATTCAATTCTGGTATTAAAAAGAAAGTTGAATGCCAATGTTATATTTACGTTAATAATATATAAAACAATAATAAACTTGGAATATAGTACGAACTATGTTTCGTTCACTCGCAGAGAGACGCGTTCGCGAGGAAGCACGTCAACTGGAGTCGTAAATTCCCGTTACGATTTGACTATCGACGCCGTGAAATGATCGATCCCCTATTTCGGTTAGGATAATAGAGGTGGTTAAATGAATCAACACTGCGTTAACAGGGTTAATATATTATATATTTGTAACAATGAAGTAGAGACTAACAGATAGTTTAATGATAAATACGCCCGATGCATTAGATATGTTCTGACAAATTCGCGATGCTTTCTATTCGGCTCCTCGAAAAGGACTAACTTGAACGTTAATTGTTTGGCAACGAATACGATTGAAGTAGGACAGAAATGTAACCCGACTTTATGATGTATGTAGTTTGAATCTGCAGATGAGACTGACCGCCCTTCGATCCTTTCTTTTGTCTCCTGGAAGACGACCCCCACCAAGCTCGGATCACGCCACCGTTCGCGCTATGATCATGTACGCCCCTTTTTTTGTGTTGTAAAATACCAGACCGAAATCGAAGCTTCTAGAGCTCGACGCTTGACGAAAAATATGCGCACGCCGCGACATTGCAGGTATTTCACCGATCTTATGAGAGTCGGTCGACGTAACAAACTAGGAGACTGAAATGCTGACTGGTTGCAACAGACCTACAACTTCAAAATGGCCGTGTATTGCAAAACGTAAGATGTGCATAAATTTCACTTGATTACGTTTGACCTTCTGCACGTGACCTCTTTCTTAACACCGTGGATATAGTTTCTTTCAGTAATTTCATAAACAGGGGACTGAGATGTAAAAGTGGTGACGAAGATCGTAGATATCTTTTGTCAATAAAGCGGAGTCGGTTAAAGTAAAAATAAATGTTATTAATAAATATGGTTATTATAAAATATATATTGTAGGAGATAATCTAGATATTCCCCGACATCGAACCGTTGATGATCGGTTCCATCCCGTCGCCAAGCAAATGTCACAAAGACCAAATCCGAGACTTCGGTCGCTTTTGTCACATTAAATAGCTAAGTAAATGAATGTGACTCAGTTTTTTTTAAATATAAAAGAGAAAAATTATAAATATTTTCAAATTTATTCAATGAAGACACTGAGAATTTCATATATAAAATGTCATTTTTGGATATAAACAAATTAAATTGGTAGTTTTTCATAATTTGTGTATGAAGTTACAATTATTATCTTTCTCTGTTATGCAAATATGATATAATTTAACATGTTTAAAAGCGTTAAAAAGTGAGAGCCAGAAAAATTCCCAATTCTATAGAATCATCCATCTAGATTCATATTATGTGAAAGAGGTTTTGAAATTTTAATAAATATTGTTGGCGACATTTTGAATTGTCATGTTGAAAAAAAAGGAATTAGAATGAAAGTGGTGGTAAGAAGCCTTCTTATTTTGAAGCGTTTACGACATTAGAAAGAGGACTTAGAATTAAACGGGTTGAGAATAAATATTTGAGAATATTCAGAAATAATATTCAACGCAGCTCAATATATTAACAAATTTATTTGATTAAACAATAAAAATGATATCGAATTCCTAAAAAATTTAAACAATATAACATTTATATTATATCGTATTCTTTTTAGTTATTCTTATATTATTCTTATTAAAATATAAAATAATAATTATATGAAAAGATCTTACTGTCCGAAAATTCTTTCATCATAACAGTCATTGTTACGACCGTTCGCGGAGAGACGCGATCGCGAGGAGACGTGTCAGCGAGAGGCGTAAATTCTCGCTACGATTCGAATAATCGACGCCGCGAATTAGTCGTTCCCCTGTTTCGGTTAGGACAACAGAGGTGGTTCAATGAATTAACACTGTGTTAACAGGGTTAATATGAATATATATTTGCAACAACTATGACAACTATAACAATAACTAAATAATGGTTTAACAAGGAATGCGGTTAATATCCCGATGAATTCGATAACAGAAATGTAACCCAATTTTATGATGGCTCTCGAAATATGTAATTTGAATCTGCAGATGAGACTGATTAGTTAAGACTGATCGCCTGTCGATCATTTCTTTGTCTTCTAGAAGATTCCCCACCACGCTCGGACTCGTCACCGATCGCGTTACGATCATGTATACCACCCTTTTTGTGTAGGTACAATAACGGACCGAAGGCGAATCGATGGTTCTTAGAACTCGCTGCTTGACGACAACTATGCGCTTATCGCTACATTGTGTATATCTCGCCGGTCTTATGAGGTGATCGGTCCGCGACTTTGTAGTGCCGCGCGCGACGGTTAGGAATACGATCTATCGAAAGCCTCGTGGCGTATGGCCTGGTCTAGATAGAGAGTCGGCCGACGTAACAGTCATGTTTCCCCATTATTTCGGATACTAAAGATTCCACTGCAAATCTAATTATAGCGTATATTGAATAGTGTCACAAAAAACGTAATATGCTTTCATGCACATTGACAATATCTAGGGTATCTTGTTGTAACATATTCTCCCTACGGAGAATGATAATCCAGTGCTGACAGATCTCGAGCAGCAGCAACGATATCAGGTGAAAGCGTTATTGAACTTAAAAGAGGATGTATGCTACATAATTCAGCCGATGCTACTTGCTCATAGAAATAATATACCATGCAAGCTTGACGGAACACGAATATGGCAATTGATTTAGAAATTTTCTTAGACGTGTCAGCCAAATCTTCCGTTAAAATTAGATTTTAATAATTTACATTTTACTATGTCGATTGTAAGAGAAAACGGATGTTTTTGCTCCATCGCAGCTCTGATAAATCAAGTTGAAGTTAGAGATAGTCTGTAAAAAAGCTCATTCGGTATTTAATGTTGCTTTGGAAAGAAAGTTGTGTTTAAAGTATTTTCCAATTGCGAATTGTTTTTACTGTGAATTATTTATGTAAAATACAATAGAACCTCCCACATCCGAAATAACAGGGACACAAAAATGTTCGGATAATGAAACTTTCCGGTAACAGAACAATCACCTCCCTGATATTTAATTTCATTTCTTCAAATGGAAAACATGGATATTGTCAGCTTATTTTAATATCTGATGACCCCATATGTTTTTCTTCGCTAAACCATATAAATTTTCATCGTAAAAAATAAAATAGGTCCTCATCATTGTGATCTGCAACTTCTGCTAAATAATACCTACATTATGGATATTTATACAAATTCATACTTTATAATATAAATTCTGTGAAATATGATCATCTTGACATCAGTTTGATTACTTGTTAAACAGTTAAGTATTTCGCCAGTCACTGTATATTTATTTCGCAAATTGCTTTTAAATATTCCTTAAATATTCCTTAAAATACCCATGTATTAAAGCTACACAAATTAAAATGTTAAAATGATATGTTAATTACATGTGTACACGTGTATTCAGATATACGTAAAATAGAGGCCTCTAATAGAAATATAACTGGTGCTCCTAATTATCAATTCACCACTAATTTGTACACATTGATAAAATCCACACACTATTTTTTAAATTGATTGAAGTAACCGAATGCTCATTAGCGGTTATACATAGATATTGATTCAGTTATATAAGCGAAAACATATCCACCAAAGAGAACGCGTAAACTAAAGAAAGAAAATGATCGTTGTATGATCGTACGTTTCCGTTACTTCGATGTGTCATTGACGAAAACCATATTATCCGAATTCTTGAAAGCCGCCAATTTCAGAAATAGCTTACTCTTCTTTATCTGAAGTTATATATTGGAAAAGGCTGCTACTGACACGAACCCCTGATTGGAAACTGGAATTGAGCCTCTTGTAGTAGAAGGTTTCTCTGCAATCCTGATACGATCGAGAAGAAGTAATTTCTCATGAAAAAATTTATTAGATACGTAGAATAAAGTTTTTGCATATGTTTTATTTTTGAGAGAAATGGCTTTGGAAACTTTCGATTTGAAGCACTTCTATCTGCAGAATTTTATTAAATCAGGAATATATTTTAGAAATGACAATATCATTGAAGAATGAAAATGAAAAATTAGAAAATGCAAATTAATACATAACGACGACTATATGATCATTTAGAACAAGAAGAACAACTGTGAATGCAATATCATGGTTCACATTTTTAACAATTTGTACATTAACAAAATTAGTATTAGGTTGTCCCAAAAATTCCTTTCGTTTTATAAGGAAGTAGTAGATGCACAACATTTTTTGTTTTATATTATGTTATTGAATTACGTTTGATCCATTTTATTTTATTACTACAAAATGGATCATACATGAATCCATAAAATAATATAAAATAAAAAATGTTGTGCATCTATTATTTCACTTATGAAACGGAAGGAACTTTTGAGACAACTTAATATTAAAAGGTAATGATCTTATACTTTTACTTATGCAATCGACAGACTAATAGTACAGATCGACAGAAAGTATGACAGTAACGGTGACAAAAGAAAAAAAGAAATAATTGGCCATGTTTATGAATATAAACACAAAATCAGAACAGAGGTCCGTCAAGGAGAAACTTATAAGTAGTATACAGTGACTCGTAAAAGCATTTGTAAACTTTCCATAGAATTTATATGTGTATATTATTGTATATGTATTATACATATAAAGTGTGTCATATAAAACATTTTGCAGCTTCATCAGTTCTATAATGAGATGCAAATGCAATGATTGTATGTACTGGCAAAATTAAAACCCAATTTAAAAATATAAATAGAAACCGCAAGATATTTATCGCAAACTTACGTTTATTGTTAGTAAAAGATTAATATGCAGTATGAATAGTCACCTTAACCATATAATAAGCGTCAAAAATTGTTGAGATTATTAAATGTATGTGAACAAAGGAACGCGTGGATAAATTGTAAGGTAGAAAATATATATTTTAAATACAGAAGTGTAAATACAAAGAAGGAATATAATATGAGCTGGTCCGGATCCGTACGCTAGCAGTGTTACCCTATGACTGAAAATCCTGAAGCCAACGTCGTCTGTCTACTGTTTATGGTCTGCCTTCGTCCCAGTCTTTTGTCTATAAGCTGTCGATGGCTTCAGTGATTGAGAAAACTAAAGACCAGATGTAGAGTTTTCTTAGAAGTGGTGACCACCTCAATAAAAATAATAGCACAAATCGTGAATACCGAGAATTATTAAATGCCTGTTTAAGTATTCTTATATAATATATATCATAATCTATATAATGTATGATCTCTTTTCTATAATTTGTACAAAATATATAGATGTGCTAAATATTTTGTAATTTCTTCTTTCTTTGTATAGGTATATAGTGGCTCATGGAAGTATTCGAACCCTCGTAGAAATATTTTATGTATATGTCGGGTTATCGTTGGAGTTCAGGGCGTGTAACGAATCTTCATAAGAATTGGCCATCGTTGCTGTATAATAGAGATGTTATTTATCGATACTAATGTATTACAGAATGTAACAAGTAATAACGGCGATCAGATAATCGAGATGTCGATGACGATAAAGTTAGGTTCGATAACGAATTCACGGTCCACGAGATGACGAAGGCGATCTAATACAAGATTCTGATGTCACTCAACGTACTGGTGCACGGTATTAGTACAACTTATCTGACTGAGAGTCAGTCCAAGTGGAACTGCCCTTATATACTCCTCTCCGTACCTCTCTGTATCCCTCGGGTCAATCTTTGCTTTTAAGGAGAGTTATTTAATTACTTTATACCTCTATTAGATACACGTCCCTCCTGTGACCGTGGCTACGTTCAGTGACCCGTTATGTCACTTCGAGCCCAAGCCCACTGTCATAAACCTCGGGCAAACATGATTGGATTGAATCATAAACAGCTATTTCTCAGTTTTATTATTTAGGTACGGCTATAATAAAAAGTATGGATTAAATTATTGGGAACCTTCCCAAACATTCCAAAAGAAAGGCCCCAATGTCCTTTCATCTCACATATATATTATGCAAAACATTTTGAAATCTCGTTAACAGTGTAACGAAACAATTATTGTGATTATATTGGTAAAATTAAAAATGGATCTTAAAATGTATATAAACGTTACAAGATATTTATTGGAAATATACACTTTGCAAAGATTATTAACATATTTGAACAGCCAAATAGTCTCTATATTAATAAACCACGTGTGCACGTATATAGTGAAACCAACTTTAGCATATATAATAATTGTATGTTTTAGACTATTATTCATGCTGTATACTTATCCTTTACTTAAGTATGTTTGCAATAAATATTTTGTAACTTCTACATACATTTTCACATGGATTCAAATTTTACTATGTAGTTACTGCAGCCGTGTCTCGTTATATTACTAATGAAATTTCAAAAATTTTCGTATATTACACATAATATAATATATTCATGAAAAATTCTGTAGTAAGTGTTCAAATTCTTTCGTAAGTCACTGTATATGTACTGAACCCTTTTTCTCGAAAATAAAGATACAAGAATTTTATTCTATGTTTCCGATTTATATTTTTATCAGAAATCACTTCTTGCCCAATTGTATCGCGATTTCAGGAACACCGTGTATGATGTCTCGACTTTTTCGCGATTGGACTAGCTGTGATCCTGACTACTGTGGCATAAAATGGTATGTGATTTCCGCTACCTCTATGTTTATCCATAATATTCCTTACTCGTATTTTTTGTTGGTTCTATCAGGAATAGATAACAAAAATATTCCGGAAGCATAGATCGTTTGAGAATCAAATACGTAAAAGAAGAAATACAAATCTCAAGAACACTCCATATGATAAAATATACGATTCTTGAGGATGACGATATTCGAAAGTCGACAATTATAATTGGGTTAACTTATAAAGATTAAAGTATCGGGAATTTTCCAAAGAATTCCAAAGGAAAGGCCCGGTATCCTTTCATCTCCGACAAGTAGATATAGTTAATGAATATATGTTGATTGAGTTAAAGTAGTGAACTCAGTGCAGAGATGCTGACTGATCTGTAGTCGTAGATACAGTAAAGTTCGGTGACGATGCTGTCGCAAAGGAAAACTCTTGCTGAGTGTTGGTCGCCCCATCACCGATCGCTTGCAGGTGAAAATCCCGGAAAACGTGGGAAAAGCCACGTTTTGCCTGGTGGAGCAATAACCATAAGGAACATTTTGATTCGAAGGTGTTTTATACCACTTAACGGCCTTAACGGTCAAGTCGAAATGCTTAGTTTTATGACAGTTCCTTATGATTATTACGGTCCAATTAATTATATTGGCGTAGCGAGTGGCCGCCTCGACCGAGGGATAGATTCCGGGCTACGCAAAGGGTCACCGGACGAAACATACATATACTGTTACGACCGTTCGCGGAGAGACGCGATCGCGAGAAGACGCGTCAGCGAGAGGAGTAAATTCTCGCTACGATTCGGATAATCGACGCCGCGAATTAGTCGTTCCCCTGTTTCGGTTAGGACAACAGAGGTGGTTCAATGAATTAACACTGTGTTAACAGGGTTAATATAAATGTATATTTGCAAAAACTATGACAACTATAACAATAACCAAATAATGGTTTAACAAGGAATGCAGTTAATATCCCGATGAATTCGATAAACTGAACGATTATCAAATGCGACTTCTGTGATATGCGACTTCTCAGATGCGACTGTTAATTAAGACTGCTTATTTAAGACTCCTCGAATGAGACTGTGGCGGCACTCGACACAACAACAAATACCGCCTTTTGACACTAAACATTAACGGACGACGAT
The DNA here is from genome assembly GCA_905332935.1 of Bombus hortorum. Taxonomy (NCBI): domain Eukaryota; kingdom Metazoa; phylum Arthropoda; class Insecta; order Hymenoptera; family Apidae; genus Bombus; species Bombus hortorum. The sequence goes on from HG995199.1 coordinate 10,627,855, forward strand.
AGCGCAGTGGTTAGCGCCTATAGGTTATGAACGTTCGGCACTCGGGTTCGAATCCTTGACGCCCGTAGTCCATATTTTTCTTCTACGATTATTTAAGGCGAAGGGAAATAGAAGCAGTACCCCAGCGGCGACATCTACACCAGTAATTAGAACTACCACGACGTGATCAACACAAAATTGGTGACCCCCGACCTGATCAACAACAGGAACAAAAGAAATGTGCGAACGACTCGAGCTCAGCAGATAACTTTCCGTCACTGGCGAACCCACGACGTCGCCCACTTCACATATATAAAATAATTATTACATACATATTTATGTTCCACTGTTTGAGTTGTTGTATAGTTCGATGTCTCCAGGGCATGTCGTATATCTTTTCAATATCAAGACAAATCGCTATTAGATGCTATTTTTTAAGGAAGACTTCACAAATGGTTGAGTCAAGCATTACAAGATATTGTCTAAACTCATTTTGGTCTTTTTTAATTGATTTCAAATTACCATCGTAGTCTTTTGTTTAATACGTTTTCTAACAGATTGTACATACAACACGTAGGGGAGATAAATCTGTAACAATCAGGATGAATTTTGTTTTTTTTTTCAAGTTGTAATATGAGGACGATTATCGCGTCTTGCCATTTGAACGGAAAGGATGTCCAATCGCATACAGTTATAAATATTTAACAGATACACTAATCCTGATTTTGGTAGTTGTTGAATAAAAAATGTTGGGAATGTTGTTACATCCTGGACTAGAATTCTTCGATAGATTTTATCATGGATTAGAGTTCGGTGATCAGGATTAGTGTGTGAAGAATGATTATTTTACTGGTGATATGAGGATATCAAGATAAGTATCTTGAACTTTCTTCTGCACTTATATTGATTTCAAGAAATCTTGAATCGAAATTCACATTACTTGAGTTATTCGTAGAGGTATTGGTACGTTTCCAAACACTCACAGTTGTGAGCGGGTTGGCGGAGGAAAGGAGTTGCAATCCAGATAGATAGATTACAAAGTGAACTGTATAAATTTATTGGATGCATGACTACAAGGGACTGTCCCTTCTAGATGTGATACATATCAATTGTCGTGTCTGACGGTCAGACCACGACCCTTGAACCTCGTGAGACGCTGACAAGAAGTACTCGACGAATGATTGTTCGTAGTAACTACCCTGCCATGTTCGGCGGTTGGATGACAATCGTTGAACCTCGTGAGACGGAAGAGGACCATACCTGACGACTGACGACTATTGGTAACTGCCCTTAATATACCTCATTGTGTCCGGTGGTCATACCACCATCTGAGGGTGTCGTAAGGCAGGGGAACAACCCTAGTTATATTGATGACTACTCCTTGGTGCTTCTGCCCTTCGTGTACAACGGTCAGACCACGATCTTTGGTTTACGTCAAAAGGAAAGCAACAGCTATTGACGGCTGAGTCTAGCGTGTAGTAAGATAGCGTCAAGTAATTTGAAGATCTTATATTAATGTATCGTGCGGCACTTTATCAAATGCTTTCTCTAGATCAAGGAAGACGCAATTACAGATCTCTTTGTATAAAAATGATTGTACTATTTTATTTAGAAACTTGCACGCTTGTTTTATGGTACCACGGTTCTTTCTAAGTCCAAGTTGGTGGTTTGGGATTATGCCTTAGCCTTCATTATTATACATTCTCGTATAAATTATTTTCTCCAGGATCATATACATGTTGGAACCAGGGACAAGGTCTGTGGTTTGTCGCTAATATCGGTGATTTCTTAAACTATGGTATTAGGGTAATATTTGCACACTGCCATGCAATGGGAAAATAACTGAGTCCTAATATGGCGTGATATATGCTTTATCCGGCTACTATTGTAAAAGTTCGCCAATTATTAGGCCTGCTCCAGATACTTTCATAGGATTAAGTTTTTTTTTAAGGCTAAACTTATCGACACTTCGTGTATACCTATTACTACCGTGTGCGGTCAAAATGACCGGTGATTAAAGTAATAGTTTTTATGATTTAACTTAGATAATGGTTAATTTATAACTGAATGTATATAAAATGATGAACTTTCATAAAATTTCGTCCAAATTTACTTTTGTTTAATTCCAATTATAGACTTAAATTTTTGCGCGAGGAGAGGAAAATGCTGTTACGCGTGCCCAGATTGGATCAAGTGGGATTTGGCCGATGGCGTTGCCATACCGTCTAAAAAAAACGCCTCCTCTCTCCGCTCCTCTTCTGTGCAAGCATCAATTCAGAGTTGGGCTTAACTACGTACCGCTCCCTCATACTTGAATCCCATTTCTTCTTCTTTCTCTTGTTCTTCTCCTCTCTTCGAATCTCTCCTGCGTCATTCTTAATAGCATCATTCTTCTGCACAAGGCCTGAAACCTTGCCCAGCCGTCTTCCTTCTTCACCACTAGCTCTATTGTTCAATTTTCCGTTGTTAGTGGTGTGCTGAAGTAATTTTCTAGCTCCGTCTTCTCACGTATCCACCTTGGGCAGTGGAAAAGCGCGTGTTCAGCGTCATCACCTTCGCTATTGCAGTCCCAACATCAGGAGTGGTCCTCTTTATTAATCATTTTACGATAAACACTAAAAATCCCATTCCCTGTCAGGATCAATATTCCTCCTATATCTTCTAAATAAATATACATCCACTATCAGTCGCTTCGTTCAATTGTCTTCTCTGTAAAATCGCCACTCCTTCTTCCATTTCTCCACAATGCGCTCTTCCACTGCCACACTCTTCTCTTGATAGACCGAGGCGGCACTAGCCCTTGAACGGGTGTTATTAACGCGATATTTTTCGGCCCGAATCTCAGCTGTGGAATAAAAGGGCATAATGCCCATAAGCACGCACAGTGCTGCATGGGACACTGTACGGTAGGCCGTCGAAACTCTTGTCAATGCGGCCCTTTGAGCCCTTGGGCTCGGTTTGGGAATGAGGACCACCCTCGCCTCCTTCCATTTTACCGGAATCTTGCCCTCAGAGTTCATCGCATTCAATACCCTCAATACTTTCTCCGCTCTTTCTTTTATCAATACTCTGGCCACCGTCCCTGGTATACCGTCTACACCGACCGCCTTCTTCGGATTAATCTTCTTGCCAGCATCCCGCAAGTCTACCACCATAATCCTACAACCGTCATCATTCACGTCACCACCTTCGTTCAGGTTCTTAGACCTAGCGACACTATTTCCCGTCGCCCTCGTCAGGAAGTGCTCGTCAAGTATGTCACGGGCCCTATCCACGTGGAGACACTCCGTCCTCGTTCTCCGAGCCATCCTGGACATGATAGCCATGTACGGCCTCCCCCATGGCTCCCGATCCAGCGTCGCACAGAATTCCTTCCAACACCTTTCCTTAGAATTCTTAATCATCTTCGCCAACTTCTTCTTGTTCTCCTTAAATTCTTCACTCAATCGAACCGCGTCATTTGTGCCTCTCATCCAGGCTCTCTGCGTCATTCTTCTACTCTTCATCATCATTGTTCTAAAGTTGCTGATTTCGTCATTCAACCAATAGTTGATGCATCTGTAGCAGCACTTGACACCAACTAGTGTCGGACGACGGCAGTGTCACAGGTGAAATTCGACCACCTATGCGATAAGCTAAAATTCCGAACGCCTTATCACATGTGACCGTCCGGTTAGCATTCCAGTACTCTAGCAATTCTCCGAAATATATGACAAGTACAACCAAAGCCTTCTCCCACTCCAACGAATAAAAGAATATAAATACCCCTTTCAAGATCATCCAAGTCAGTCTGAATCAATCCGAACCACCCTGAATATTAAAAAATGTGTATCGTTGCTATTGTATAATTTGAGTGGAAATAAAGAACTGGATCTCCCGTTTGGAAATCGATAATTTTTTATTATATTTGTCAATTGCTGAATTTTTACATGACAGCAGCGCAGTCATTAGCGCCTTAGGTTACGAACGTTCGTGAGCCGGGTTTAAATCCCGACGCCCACAGTTTGATTTTTCTTTCCACGACATCTAAATCAGAAGAAAATGCAGCAGTATCCCAGCAACAGCGCCATCTTTTTTTTTCTTTTTTTTTACGTGGAGAAATCCTCGTGGACACTCGCTGCTGCAGGCAGCAGCCGAGTAGTGTCGGACTCTTACCGACTAAAACTCCACGGTGGTCATCCTGACGTTTGGTAGAAGCGACCACGGGCTCTCTTGCAAATACTACCAGGGGTCGCTCCTCGTCGTCTCCCTGCTGGTAAGGGAGACGCCCCGGTCTATGTTGGGCCGCTAGGGGGGACCACACTACCTAACGCCACGTTCCTGGTCTGATGCTGCTAGGGCGGCGGCGGTACCGCGCCTCTGCGGCGTATGGAGTCTCTCTGGCGCGACGATCTCGCAGGATCGCGCGTTCTCTTTCGGTCTCTCTCCGCTCGCTCCTTCGCCAGCATCACTTGCTCGCAGTAGGTGCGGACGGCGTTGAACTCCTGACGACCCCTGAGCAAGGCCTCGACGACCGCTTCTGGGGCTAATCTCTCGCTGATGTCGAGCCGTAGGAGGCGGCGCGGTTCTGCCCACGCTGGACAAAACTCTAGTGTGTGTTACGCCGTGTCCTCCTCTTCCTCGCAGTGGTGGCAGATGGAGATCACCTTCCGCCGAATCCTTAGCAGGTACTCGTCGAACTACTCCGTGTCCCGTGAGCAGCTGCGTCATCCTGAAGGTCGGCGGGACCCCGCCTTGGTCTCTCCAGGCTTTCCAGTTGGGGAGCACGGCGCGAACGGCACGGTGCGGCCGCGCGGCGTCCTCTTCGGCCAGTTGAGAGCGCCGCCGCTCCCAGATCTCCAGCTTTTCGCCTCCACTCGGACGTCCAGGGCCGATCGGTCGTCGGACGGCGGTGCCGTCGTACGCAGCTCGAACGGAGGGGACGCCGCTAGCACCGTCGCTGACTCGTAGGAAATGGTCCTGTACCCCCTCGCTAAGCGGATGGCGGTCGTGCTCTGCAACCTCCTCAGCAGGATCCGGCTGCGGCGATTCGCCATCTGGTCCTCGGCCCATACGGAAGCCCCGTAGAGGACTCGGGACTGGACCACTCCCTCGTAGAGTCGGCGGACTCCCAATCCTGCTCCGCCGATGTTTGGTAGTAGGCCGCATAAGGCGTTAGCTGCGGCCGTCACCCTCGGGACCAGGAGCTCAAAGTGCGGTCCGAACGTCCATCGGCTGTCGATGATGAGATCCAGATACTTCATCCGGTCCCCCACCGGGACAGCTTCTCCGTTGATGGTCACGGACAGTTCAGGAGGAGTGGATCCTCTGCGACGGTGGTCGAAGAACCCCAGGGCCTCGGATTTGGCCGGCGACACACTCAAGCCGAGCACACTCCGAATGGCGCGTACGGCGCACCACCAGCGTTCCCCCGGCCAGGACCAAGGTGTCATCGGTGTAGCATATCATGCCCGTGCCCGGGGGCATCGGACATCGGAGGACGGAGTCGTAGGCAGTGATCCACAGTATGGGTCCCAACACCAAACCCTGCGGAACGCCACGCTCCACCGGCCTTCTTTCTTCCCCGCTCCTCCCGGTGTATGTGATCCACCGATCGCTGAGGTACGCCCGGATGACCTTGACGAGGTACGTCGGTACCTCGAAGTACCGCAGGGCCTCCACGATCCTGGCCCAGGGAATGGCGTTGAAGGCGTTCGCAACGTCCAGGGAGGCCGTCAGCGCCACCCCTCCTCGGGAGACCACCGTCTCATCGCCGGAGGAGGCGGAGGATGGCCCTGGCTGCCTCGCGTCGCTATCTTCCCGCGGGAACAGAGTCCCGATGACATTGTCTAGCAGCACCGGATTCATGTTTGCGGTCAGCGGGTGGGGGGCGAAGGTCGCAACTTCTTTGTCACCGCTTTGTACGGCCAACCCCACGGATCGGATTCGACCGCTTCGATCAGCTCCGTCCAGGACCGAGCTTTCGCGATCTTGATCTCCCGCTGGAGAGTGCGTCTCGCCTCTCTGTAGGCCTCGTAGCAGCGAGTGATCTCTTCCTCGTCGCGTGTCCTCCTACGACAACTGGCCCTTAGAAATTTTCTGCGGGCCCAAACGCAGCTCGCTCGCATCTCCGCGATCTCCGGCGTCCATCAATATACGCCGCGGCGGTCGCGTCCACTTTCCGGAACGGAGCGCGGCATCGAGGCGTCGCACGCGTCGCAAATACTACTCTGGCCTAATGTATAACCCATTAATTTTTCTTTTTTATTTATACAATATTAAGAATGGTTATCACTTTCACTAATGAGTTACGTTTAGGTTGGGTTATATGAAAATGTGGCCGTCTACTCCACAATGAAGTGTAATCATAGCGTAAAATTTAATTAAAGTTTCTATCTTGGAAACTAAGGTGGTTATGAATATTGATCTTGATAATATATTCTAAACTTAACGAAATGAATAAGGACGCCCTATCTCAATAATTACCTTAAAATTTTTTAAGACAAAAAATAACGTCACTTTTTCACCCGTTATATGATGTAAAAACATCTCGGAAGAGAAATACACGCATTGAGTATTTAAATGTTTTTGAGAAATAGAAATAGGAAGTAGAGAAACAAAAATGCTCCACAACTATCCAAATATAAAGGACATTGTTGTTAAGTGTATCATTATACTACCACTATCTACTCGTATGAGAAGGTTGTTTTCATTTATTACAATGGTAAAATCACAATATAAATATCTTTCAGGTGAAATGTTTGAAACGAAATCAATTTCGAGCACAAGTACGATTACATTGTAAAAATATACGGATTCTACGAATAATGATTAATTATGGCCAAGTAAAAGCAAGTTCATTCAAATACAGAACAGGTAATCTCATCACAATCTCTTATGTCAGATTATTTACTATTTTATTTGAATGATTTAATTATACTCATTCAAATAAGGAATTGGTTGAATATGATTTATGTGAATTTTAAACGAATATTATTCCTCCAAATTAGTTCTCAAATAAAACCAATAAATTAATTGAAAAAATCTATTATTTTAAATTGTTATTTTTTATTTCATTCCAAATAATATATGCACAAGTTCGATGAATATTCGATTGGTACACTGTGTCCATTGTACATTTCATTCTTCCATATTCTACAACATTTTATATTACTAACAAAACCAAGCCGATATTGATTGGACAGATATTTACAATAGGTTCGATCACATTTTTAATATTTCCCACTGTTTATACGCGCCAGCAGATTCCATTGACCGGTTAACTGCGATTTAATGATTTAACAATCATAACTGTACGATTATACATGACAAACAAAAACATTATTTCGGTGCGTTTGACGTGTATACATATCGTCGCTTGTATTTATTTATGTATTCCACGACCTAACCTATGAGAGATTTCTAAAACTAAATTTCGCAGATAACTGGTGAAAATTCACGATGAGGCAACTTTTCTGCAAGTTCGCTAATAAGAAATTGAATGTGAAGAAAAGTAAAAGAAAAAGGCAAAAATCAATAATAAAGTGTCAAACTACAGAATTATTGATATCCAGCATGTGAACGAACAAATAATGTTTTATATTATTTAAAATCTAATGAACACAACGTTATACCAGAGAGAAAATGAAAGTGCCCACGCCTATAGATCAATCCCGTAGACACGCGATCATTGTTGGACACGCAGTTGCTTAGCCATTGTTCCCCTCACACACATATACAAACATCAGTTGCAGGCACGGTTACCAATTTCAGCGAACTCGATTATTTTCTTTAACATTTTGAAAATATTAAAAATATTTAACATTATAGTGAACTAGCGTCCGTAAAACGACAATAAAATAAGTGCAAGATAATTACATGAATTAGTTTCGATATTATCTCTTTTTAAATTCTCTTGTAGTCGATTTAAATCGTATGATGAACTGAAATTCGCTATATGCGCCACAATATTCGTACGTTATTCGTTAAGACGTGTTACTGAAATTAGGACGATACGGGAAATTGTATGTTTTTTAACAGCACATTTGCTTATAAATAGATTATAATAGGGAATTAACATTTAATATATAATAATTTGATAATAGTGCATTTTATATTATATTATAGCTGTACCAGTTACATAAATAGTAACTGCCTATAAATATAGTGAGGAAGCAATCGCTCCCACTTTAGCTTGATACCCAGTGGCTTCATCTAATCATCAGCTAAAGAAACAAAGAGGCGTAGATGATGCGTCCACGAATCTTAGAGATGGATCTTTTGGATCTATTCCTCCACAAATACATTAAAACGCTTTTATATATAAACAAGAAGAGCGTCTGGCAAAATATTACAAAGTTAACGAAAATCAGTCCATGTCTCTAGACATATCACAAACAATTACCAATAAATTACTCCAACAAATTCTTCCACAAATTTGTAAGTTACCGAAACAGTTTTGTCCATACTTAACATTAATAACATAGACGTATCAGAAGAAATAATTGGAGGTATGGAAAATATGCTACAACTAGTTCAACATAAACTAGAAGAACCAGGTAAAATGTTAAACTTCTACCAATTAAAAAGATTTCTTGAAAAATCATTTGGATCTTCCAGCACTAAAAAGAGATTGCCACAGAGTATACAGACGACGTAAAATTTCTAACAATTCTCATGAGAGAGCTTTATCCTTTATGTCTCACAGATCGTATTATCAAAAATGGATCCATGAGAATTATCAAAAAACTAGTTATTTTACTAATGTTTATTTTCCAACAGGCTCTGCTGCTCAGAAGACGAATGTGTAGAGTAAACATAAATACAACACTATTCTAAATAATTTTAATGCTAAGCAAAATTTTACAGTGGAATAGCCTTAAAGCATGGTTTAAATTCTTAGAAAAGTTACACCAATATCACCGGCCATGTATATTATGTCTCCAGAAAACAAATTTCAAAGAAGGTGAGCTCATAAACATTAAATGTTTCAATGTAGCTCATCGAAATAGAACGAACTCTCCGATTGCAAGTGACGAAGTTGCAATCTATTTGAAACAAAACATCAATTCACAGAAATATCGCTTAATACTAATATTAAAGCAACAGCCATTTTAGTAGTTTTGTATCAACGAGAGATATGTATCTGTAATGTCTATATCCTCAACAGTCACCAACTCGAAGAAGCTGAGTTGATCAAGCTTATAAAACATCTCCCTAAACTATTTTTATTAGTGAGAGATTTGAACAACCATAATATAATGTGGTGTGATAATACGATGATACAATATGATTCAACAAATACAGATGTCAAAGGGAAAATAACGTAAAAATATATTACTCAAATCAGAAATCACTTTGCATTCTGATTAAGACTAACGTCAAAACAAGTCAAAGATTTAATACTAAACCTGCACCGGTCAAATTGACCGTTCTCGAACTTCTACACAAATTTGACCATATTTAAAAGTTATCATATCGCTTCATAATTTCTTAATTTTTGCTAAAACTGGCATACAATATGTTTTTCGGTATTTACTTTTAGTTTGCTCTTTTATTTTCTAAGAAAAATTTGTATTCTGCCTTGTCTTCCGCGAGCAGTCAATTTGACCGGCCGACAAAATATTTTAGTTATTCTTAAAATATATGCAATCAGTACAAAGAAAAGGCTATCTCAAGGTCAGACGACAAACAAAAACAGTAATAATAAATAATAACAGCAGTTACACCCGTAATTCAACATAAATAATCCAACAATAAAACATAGTTCATCCCTCGATCAAGATGGACACCAGTTGTCAAGACATATGAACTCAGGCCCATAATAATTCTAAGGAACCGCCATAAAATTTAGCGTTTTTTACAGTGCACTGTTACAAACATTTTAAAAGTCGAGAAGTTTCTTAAGGAAAACGCGGAAAAAGCGGGGTTTTCCCAACCCCACCCTTCAGCAACCGTTGATGGAGAACGGCCAATACTCATTAATATTTTCTTATAAATATTGACGTTACAGACCATATTCCTACATGCTATCGTCCTTTCGAGCAGAATACATCTCAGTTTGTTAGTCAATAAGTACTAGACATCTAAACTTGTTATCTCTAAAACTCAGACAAAAAGAGTCTGCTGTTGCGTGCAACAGCGAGTGTCCATGAGGATTTCTCCACGTATGAAAAAAAAAAAAGAGGCTAGAGTAGTATTTGGACACCATTAGGCGGGCGACAACGCTTGCGTGAAATAATTTTCAATGAATCAATTGATATCTACATGGAATGTCATACTTTATTCTAATCTCCAATCGCTCAAACAATGTAACAAATATATCTACCTTCAATGAAAAATTCTTTACAAAATATAATTTTATTAAATAGATTGCTAAGGAATACAGATATTATTGAACATAAATTGCTTTGAAATTTCTGAAATGAAAAATTGCAATAAGATATTTATTGTATGTACATAACTGGTATAAATTTTCAAAATGTGTTATTTAAATTTTCATTATTAAAATTTCAGATTAAAATTTTTCAAAAAGTGACATTTACTTTTTTCTTCGTAATTTCGATCAATTGATTGGAGAGTATTCAACAATCGTTGCAAAATCAAATTTCAATCAGTTTTCAAAAATTTGAAAAAGATGGAACAGATACGAACAATTTATCTCAAGCAGATAACCAATGCAAAAGAGTTTCAGTGCAAGAGAAAATAACCTGTTATTCGAAAGAGCACTATAGAAGGATAAGTGTCCACAGCAAGTCAGCAATTCTATCTTGCCCTGAACCAAAACCCTAGAAGATCAAGAAAAAAGCAAAACAGCAAATAATCATACATAAAACATTAAGAAGCATTAATTAAACATGTAACATTAAATTAAGTGCTAATTCCACAATGGTGCGAAAAATCGTATGCTATAGAAATAAAATAGTTTCATGTATTTACTTATTGTCTCTTTTTAACAGATTGTAAATACAAAAGAGGAGCCAAGTTCGTGGTCTTTTATACTAATAAACACTGGAAGGTTCAATCTTTAAATGTGAGTTTTATTTATTCCAAACAGTCAATGGTAATGGTGTATTCCTAGTGGGAAAATGTGAAACATGGGTATAGTCCGATTTTTTAAGCGTATGAATATATAATATTTTGATAGTATATTTATATATATAAGTATCATATATAATTATGTATATATAAAGATATTTTTAATATTATTTAAGCATATTTTTCTTTCATGTGGCTCGCTTCAAAATAATAGTTCATATACGGTATTTTTGTCTTAAGAAAATTGTTCGATGACAGAACTTTTATGATTCTATGGGTATATCTTGCACAAAAAACTGTTATGTATGTATACGTCAGAGTTACTACAAGTGTTTCCACTATTCATAAACAACTTCTGACGTTCTCACGATATTTATTGACTTCTAAACCAATTTACACAGATCTACAAGTATTTATACGATTCTTACTGATTCTAGTGATTTTGTCTGAAATCTTACGAGTTTATGTAAAATAAATCAAAGTCGTGATATTAAAAGTATGATGCGGGTGTTGGTAGTTCATATTAATGTCATATTATTTCTTATACACGGAAACAACTATCTGCTTCCTCTTACTTCCCTTATTATCTAAAATAATAAAATATTTAGCAAACAAATTATTTGATAATAATTCATTTCTCAAATAAAATTTTGGAATTTATTAATACTCTACTTTCAAATAAATTTATTTGTTATTTTATTTTCAGTTATTAATCATCATTTTATTTAATATTTTCAGTTCAAACAAAAAGTGCTGTTTGAAATTAGTGTTATCAAGATAATTGAAATGAATATTTTGAATGTAAATAAGTTTTTTAAAAAATTCTTCATAACAAAACTTATTAAAAATACAATTTTTGTGATATGTGATTTATTAATAAGCATTTTAATATTGCTCTCATGTGATAAATACAAAAATGTAACGTTTGTCCCCTATGATCTATAAATAAAACATATATTACCTGGAGTTGATTTTGTTCAGTCGTAGTACAGCTTTGTCTATGTTCTTGTTGAAATTTCGGTTGATATGGCTCCAACATTCTGATCTTCCGCCAGCGATTGAAGAATAACGCAATTGCCGCAGCCCAAAGAAGGAGGACCAAAATAACAATCAAAGCCTCCTCAGCTCTGACTATAACTGCATTTGGTTTCGGAATGCCTGTTGCAACATTATATTCTATTATTATACATTTATCGTTGGAACAAGCATAGTGTTTCGTTCACTCGCGGAGAGACGCCATCGCGAGGAAGCACGTCAACGGGAATCGTAAATTCCCGTTACGATTAGACAATCGACGCCGCGAAATGATCGATCCCCTATTTCGATTAGGACAATAGGGGTGGTTAAATGAATTAACACTGTGTTAACAGGGTTAATATATTATATATTTTTAACAATGATGTAGGTACTAACAGATAGTTTAACGATAAATGCGCCCGATGTATTAGAGATATGCTGACTAATTCGCGATGCTTTCGATTCGCCTCCTCGAAAAAGACTAACTGCCCTTGATAAATATGCGCTCGCCACGACATTGTAGGGATTTCGCCGGTCTTGTAAGGTGATCGGTCCGCGACATTGTAGTACCGCGCGCAACGGTTAGGAATACGATCTATCGCAAGCCTCGTGGCGTAACACAGTGAAAGAATGTTTGTACGGTCTGAAGGACCTTAACTGAGACTGTTGAAGGTGCGCAGTAAGGATGTGAATACATCTGGTCGCCGTATTGCCCGCGACGTGTGGCCTGGTCTAGATAGAGAGTCGGCCGACGTAACACATAGATTAATATATTTTTCATATTTTCTCTATTTAAACGTAACGTATTCAAGGTTTACATGTAAGAAAATATATTAGGTCACCCCATAAATTCGTGCCGTTTTTCGAGCGGTTATATATGTTAAGATTGTTTACATACCTTTCAGTTTCATGAAAAAATGTAATCCCCCTCTCGTTGTACAACTTCTTCTCATTTTTCTGGTAGGGTCATTATTCCGTCTCGATAAAAGTTCTCTTGTTTTTCTTTAAAATAATTTTCTAAGCTATTTTTGAGAATGTTAATATTTTCAAATTTTTTACCTACTAAAAAGTGTTGTATTGCTCTGAACAGGTAGTAATCAGATGGGGCAATGTCTGGGGAATATGGGAGATGTGGTAAAATTTCCCAATTAAATTCAGACAATTTTTTTGGTAACGCTTTTCGCGACATGCGGTCTAGCGTAGTCGTGATGGAAGATAACGTTGTTCCTATTCGCTAAACCTGGTCGTTTTTCAGCTAGTGCTTCCCTTAATTTTTCTAACTAAGTGCAATATTTGTCTGAATTAATGGTATCACCACTAGATAAAAGTTCAAAATAGAGTATTCTAGGGAGGAGGACGCCCGGAGCATTCCTCGTCTTTTAAACAGAAATTCACAGCTCTAAAACGTTGGAACCACTTCCTACAGGTGCGAGATGAAAGCGCATTTTCTTCGTAAACAGCACATATGTTTTTCGTGGCAATTGTTACAGAACTTCCTTTCCGAAATTCATATAACGTGAGATGTCGAAAATGGATATGCATTTCACTCATGATTTTTTACTGTTAGAAGTCACACTATATTACTATGTTCACTATATTACGATCTTATACAAACGAAAATCTGCTCTAGCCTGTTCTCGATCAGCTAAGCTCAAGTGCATTGGTCCCTGATCGCCGTATGTTTATAAATCGACACATGAAATGTATACACAAAAGTCGGCACGAACTTATGGGATGACCTAATAATTATCCACGATCACGAAAATATTTGAACACTTACCGCAGGAAATCTTAAAAAATGTATTACATGCATTATTCGAAATTTTTTGAAATTTTGTTAGCATCGTAATGAGACATGACTATTGTTATCACATAGCAGTGATAAAATTTGGAACCAATCCGAAAATGTATATAGAAGTTGCAAGACATTTATTGCAAACATATATTTACTTTTCACTAATATAATTAGTAAAAAAGTAATATAACCTCGCTACATATTTTCGCTTACGGTATAGTGAATAAGTGACTATTCGTATATTTTGATGATGTCCAAAAATATTTTGTAACGTATATAGTATAGATACGATACATTTTTAAATCCCTTTTAAATACAAATATAATCACGATAGCAGTGTCTCGTTACAGTGCTAATGAGATCTCAAAATGCTTTATATAATACAATGCACGAGAAGTTTCTGAGGGTTTTTTTTTTTTTTTTTATTAGTTCATTGGTTTTTACAATTTGTCCAGTAGGACATTTGGTAAAGTGTTATATCTTGTTGAGTATAAAAAAAATAAAAATAAATGCAGCATGTGTGTGGCTACCCCCAGCGGGGTGCCATCTTAGGTTATATCTTTATGAGGTCTATTGGGTGTTTCCTTTTTAGTCTTCTTGTAGTGTTTGTTGTGTTGTTTGTTTCCGCTGCTAACTGGTTCGGGTGTGTTTCCATTCTTTCTTTGTGTTTTTTTTGCTATTTTGATTATCTCTTCCTTGACCGTTGGTATTCCCAGGTCTTTCCTGATGTCCTCGTTTCTGACGTACCATGGGGCGTTTACTATTGTTCTGAGTATTTTTGATTGTAGTGTTTCTATTTTTGTTATATGGCTCTTTGCTGCTGTTCCCCATAGTGGAATTCCGTATGTCCATATCGGTTTTATTATTATTTTGTATATTTTTAGTTTATTTTCCATGGTTAGTTTGGATTTTCGGCTTGTTAGCCAGTGCATTTGTCTCCTTGCTGTCTGTATTTTGTTTATTGTTGCTTTGATATGCTGTTTCCATGTGAGGTGTGCATCTATGTGTAGTCCAAGGTATTTGACTTGCTTTGTTTGTGTTATTAGCGTCCCGTTCAGGAAGATGTTTGGTGTTGTCTGTTTTCGCAATGTGAATGTGATGTGGTTGCATTTGTTCGGGTTAGCTTTAATTTGTTTGTCTTTTAGCCACTTTTCTATTTTTGTTACGTGATTTTGTAGTATTGTGGCTGCTGTTTCAGGGTTGGTGTGCCTGACTAGTACGGCTGTGTCGTCCGCAAATGTTAATATTTTGCTATTGGTAGTTGTTGGTATGTTGGCCGTGTATAGTGTGTATAATATAGGTCCTAGGACGCTTCCTTGCGGAACCCCTGCTTTGATGTCTTTGACTTCGGAGTATGCGTCCTTGATTTTTATTGTGAAGGTTCTGTTGGTTAGATATGATTTTACTAATTTGTATATTTGTTCCGGGAATTGTTTTTTAATTGTTTTTAGTAGTCTTTCGTGGTTTATTTTATCGAATGCTTTTTCTATGTCCATGAATAGGGCTGTACAATATTGCTTGTTTTCTATTGCGTGTATTATTTCGTTGACCAGCCTGTGCGTTTGTTCTATGGTGGAGTGTTTGTTTTTGAATCCAAATTGGTGGTCCGGTATTATTTTTCCCTTCTCTATTATTGGTTTTAATCGGGCGTATATTACTTTTTCTAATATTTTGGAGAGCGCAGGTAGCAGTGATATTGGTCTGTATGATGTTGTTTCATGTGGGTCTTTGCCTGGTTTGGGCAACATTATGATTTGTGCTAGTTTCCATGGTTTAGGATAGTATTGGGTTCTTAATATTGCATTGAATATTATAGCGATTAGTCGTATCGCTTTTGGTGGAAGGTTTTTCAAGATTTTGCCATTGATTAGATCGATTCCTAGTGCTTTGTTGTTTTTTGTTTTTTCGATTATGTTTCTGATTTCTTGTGCTGTTGTTTTTGGTATGGTGTATTGCTTGTCAGTTGCGGTGCTAGTGGTTGACTCGTCGTCGTCTGTATGTCGATTGTGGTTGCTGTTGTTGATGTTGTGTGGTGTAAATGTGTTGCATAAGTGATTAGAAAACTCTTCGGCTTGCTCTTCGTTGCTTCTTGCCCATGTGTTGTCTTCTTTTCTGATTGCTGGGGCTGGTTTTGTTGTTTTCTTTATTTTTTTTGTGGCTTTCCATAGTGAGTAGTTGTAGTTCTCGTGTGCAGATAGTGATTCTATGAACTTTGTGAATTCGTTGTTGTTGTGTTCTTTTATTTTGTTTTTTATTTCCTTTGCAAGTTTGTTTAGTTGTTTTTTATTTTCTTTTGTTCTATGTTTTTGCCATTTTGCTTTCGCTTTCCTTTTTTCTCTAATTTTCTCGAGAATGTCTGGTGGGATTAGTTTTGTTTGTCCAACGTTAGGTTCGGGGTTAGTGGTTGCCCGCGCTGCTTCTTGTATGATTTCTGTTATTGTTTTTACTGCTTGCTCAATTTGTTCGGGCGTTTTCAACGGGATGTTGCAGTTGATTTTGCTCTCAATTATTTCTTTGAAGGTTTGCCATTTGGTGGATTTGTTACATAGTGTCTCTGGGGTGTTGTAACGTATTGGCTTATTACTGTATGTAATTATTATAGGTGTATGGTCGGAGCTTAGCTCGAGGCTGGGTGCTATATTTATTTTATTTCTGTTTAGTCCCTTTGTGACTGCAAAATCAAGTAGGTCAGGGGTTTTGCTCAGGTCTGTCGGCCAGTATGTCGGTCTTCCTGTGGATAGTATATTGAGGTTGTCTTTTCTAATGTGTTTTTCCAAGGTTCTACCTCGAGGTGTGATGATTCTTGATCCCCATGTTATGTGCTTTGCGTTGTAGTCTCCGGCTGCGATGTACTTGTCGCCTAATTGTTGGAAGTATTCTTCCCACATTTGTGTTGTTATTTTGTGTCGCGGTGGTGCATATACTGCTGACAGCTGTAGATGGTTGTTGCTGGTTTGCACGGTAACGGTGGTTGCTTGTATATGTTCTTTATTGACTTGACTGTGTAGGTGGTGTTTGATTTCGTTCTTTATTATTATTGCGGTCCCTCCGTGAGCTTTTCCTGAGGGGTGCTTGGTATCGTATATGGTGTAATACGGTATTTTTATATAGCTTTTTGTTGTGAAGTGCGTTTCTGATACGAGTAGTATGTCTATGTTGTTGTGGTATAAGAATGTTTTGGTTTCTAGGGCCCTTTTTTGTAGGCCGTTAGAGTTCCATGCTGCTATTTTAAGTATATCCGTTATTACTTTTTACTTAGCATGTTTGATAGCAGTTGTAGCATGGCTGTGATTTGTTGGGATTGTTGTATGATTGCTGCGTTTTGTTCACTTATCAATTTCGTTATCATTTCGGTGTTTTTGATGGATTGTTTTAGTAGTTCTTTGATTTCTGTGTCTTCGTTGATGTTATTGTTCTGGTTTTGGTTGACTGCGGGTGTTATTTGCTTGGTTGCTTGCGCGTAGCTCCGACCACCAGTGGTAATGATGTTGTTGTGATTGTTATTTATTGTGTGTTGTGTGTTTGTTGGTGTCTCTGTTTCTGCACTGTTTTGTTGAGTGTGTTGGATGTTGATTGTTCTGCTTCGAGGCGGCGGAAATAGTTTTCGTTGAATTATTTTTCTGGCTGGGCATCCTTTGTAACTAGCTGGGTGATTTCCGCTGCAGTTGTAGCACTTTACTTCTTTTATTTCTCCCTTGTATGGGCAGCTAGTTGTTATGTGTTTTTCTGCGCATTTAACACACACCGGGTTTCTATTGCAATAATTTTTTGTGTGCCCATATTGTTGGCACCGCATGCATTGTGGTATGTCTTTTTTGTGTCTTGGTGGTTCAATTGTTATTATTGTATTTAGGATTTGTTTTACTTCGAGTATTGACTTGTTGTTTATATTCGGTTCTAGTTCCACTAGGAATAGCGGTAATGGTTGTTTGGTGTCATATTTTATGATGTTATTTATTAGTCTTACCTGGTGGCCAAGTTTGGCTAGTTCTTCTCCTATGTATCTTGTATTAGTCCTTGGGTGTAATCCTCTGATTACTACCTTGTAGCTTTTATCGGTTTTTAATTGGTATGTATGGTACCCGGCGTTTTTATCTTTTAGCATTTTTACTACTTTTCTATAAGTTTCTGGTGTGTTGGTTAGTACTTTTACTTGATCCAATGTTAGTTGTTTGATTCTATAGTTCTCTTTGCCTACCGTGGTGTTTAGCAGTTCCAAGAGGGGGTCTATTATTTGCGCGTCGATATATATTGGTGGTGGTTTGGGGTTGTGTGTTATTGGTTTGTCGGTTTGGTCTGTTTCTTTCTCTAGTGGCAGTGCGCTGAATGAGTTTTGCAGAGGAATTTCTTGTAGCCATTGTTGTCTTTCTGTTTTGTTTGTGGTTATTCTTCTTTTTTTGCTGGGGGTTACAATCTTCCAATTTTCGTTCTGTTGTGTTAGCTCGTTGTTGGTGGTGTTTATTTCGTCACTCGTTTGTGAGATTTCCATATCTGTCTCGTTTGTGACTGTGCTTTCGCGAACATCAGTGGCTTTGTTTATGGCATATGTTTCGCCGTTGTTCGATATCCTGAGTGGTGGTACCCGTTGCATTGTTTTTGCTTTCCCCGCTTGTCGCACTTGCGGGGACACTGGTTTTCTCGTCCGGTTTCTCCGGGCGGTCGTCACTTTTCTTTAACCTCACTGGTCACTAGGGACACGTCTGCACTCTTCGGTGGTCGAAAGGGAACTGTGTTTCTGAGGGTGTTTGAATATTTTCGTGAGCCACTGCAGGTATAGAGTTCCTACGAATATTCAAGTACTTTTCTGGGTAACAGTATACACCAGATCATGCGCCATTATAATATTTAACATTGTCTAATGAAGTCTTTTTTCCATAAACTTTAAGGTTTATTAATTTTTAATGAATTAAGGAAGTCTTACAAATTTTGAGTCTCACTCGTAAAGTAATTCTAAAACACATGAACAACAAATAGAATGGAAGATCTTATAATACAAATGTCAAAATTATTTAAAATAGTGATGAAAGAAATACGCTGGCTTACGAAAGTATTCGAACATACTCTAAAATAGAATAGCTTTTTAAAAATTGAACGTAAATTTTTGTGAAAAGTTAGAAGGATTAATTTACTAAGTAAGATATAAAAAATTGTAATTAGTTGGAATCACGAAGAGAATAGTAATAGGAAAATTTAAACAATAGTTTCGTAGATTTATGTTAGTTGTGTACATGCTAGAAATTATATCGAGTATATTATCATGAATAGATTGCGGATCTATATGCAAATACATGTTTTTATAGGAAGTAAGTACAGTTATGAAACTTGATTAGAAATTTGTTTTGTCATTAGAAGATTGTAAAAATATAGTGTTTATTCTGTATTTTTTGTATATCACATATGTTATCCATAAATTTTTCATATATACATATTTAGTTGATAATTTATATAATATAATATAATATATCAACAATAACTTATTATTATTTGTGTAATTATCTATTCGTAATAGATGGAGCAGCGCCGCTCGCACTTCCTCTGTCACTTCAATTACCCTTTTTTTTTTTTTTTGTTTTATACGTGCAGAAATCCTCATGGACCCCGCCCCACCACTTGCAAGCGGCGGGGTAGTGTCGGACTACACCTACTAAAACCCCATGGTGGACCGCCCGACGCTTAGCTGGGATGCCCGGAACCCATTTCGAATTACTGCCGGAGCACTCCTGCATCTTCTCCTGTTTGAGGGAGTCGTTCCTTGGTTAGTTCGGGCATTGGGAGGGACCATCCCTCTCAACGCTATCCGCTGGGCCATCGTGCAAGTCTGAAGAAGTCCAGACCCTCCTCGGCGTGTCGGTCTCGATGACCACCTAGGACGGTGTAGGGTCGTCCTTCGGCGCGGAATCCTGCAGGGGTGGGATATTCTCACCCATTCCCGCTCTGTTCGTTCCTTTACGAGCATCACGCCTTCGCAATATGAGCGAACTGCGAGGAGCTCTTGTCACCCCTTCAACATCGCTTTCACAACTGACGAGGGGGTCTAATCTTTCACCGATCGTTAGACATAGAATACGACGTGGGGCCTCGCCCTCACCGCAGTGGTGACAGGTGCTCGTTACCTCTCTTCCGATTTTCTTCAGGTATTCACTCCGCGGCCTCTCCAAGTCTCTCAGTTTGGCAGGACCGATCTAACGGCTCGGTGACCCCGAATCTGATTCTCGGCGAATAGGTCGGAGCGTCACCGCTCCCACACCTCTCGTCTAACTTCCCCTCGAACGTCTCGGGCCGCCTGCTCGGCGGGGGCAGAGACCCCGCCTGAGCTTCGTCTCCTCTGGTCTTCGTACACTCGTCGGAGCGCCAAGGCCTGGAGCTCGAACGGAGGAGACGCCGCCGGGACAGTCGCCGACGCATATGATATCGTCCGATATCCCCTTACTATCCTAATGGCGGTCGTCCTATGAAGCCTCCTCAGCAAGAGTAGACTGCAGAAGAGTCGACTTTTCATCAGATCCTGTGCCCATACCGGAGCCCCATACAGGACCCAAGAACGAATGAGTCCCTCAAACAGTCGGCGCACTCCGACTTCTGCCCCACTGATATTCGGCAGGAGGCCACATAGAGCGTTGGCTGTCGTCGTCACTTTGGGAACCAGGAGCTTGAAGTGCGGTCCGAACGTCCATTGATTGTCGATGGTGGGGACCAAGTATTTCATGTGAAGTCCTATTTCAACCTCCTCTTCGCTTATGTCCAAACACAGGCCGGGCGGAGGAGTCCCCCTACGTCGGTAGTCATAAAACCATATGATCTTCGACTTGGCTGGGGACACCCTCAGGCCCAATTACATGACAGTGTGACGAATAAACCGGCTTACTACCATACAAAATTTGTCGCATTCAAGCACTCTAACCAAATGACCATGCTACTGGGCGAAGTTTTTCTTATTCGATATTACATATGTTGCAAGACACATTTTTGCAACACAGTTGCAGTTTCTCACTTTTCGGAGCGTGCATCATTTACGGATGGAAGCAGTTTCTCAAGTTATAGCATCCTCGATCGACAAAATGTCAGGATTTGGGCTTACAGAAATCCACATGATAAAACCAAGAACAGTTCACTAAAAACTTGTGGGCAAGATTTTCTACATCGATTTTTACGGTTTCATCTTCTAAGTGAATTACGTAAAATTATGACCACGATAGAGACATCACTTCATCTCTTTTATATACAATGGTGCTCCACTTCGTCACCCTAAAGTACCCAATCAGTACCTTAATTTTTGAAAGAAAAATTTAGATTACCGTGGATAGAATGCCGCGCAGCTCTTCACATCCAGCGTCCTCATCCATGAGAAATGACAGCAATGCATTTTTCTTTACGAGAAGTTTATAATTCAAGTGGGCAGATTGCATCCGTTGAACAGTTATAACATCCGATACGATGTGGTTTTTACCATCAATACATAATCTTTGGGAAAGACTTGACGAAAATGTAGAAATGCGAGTTCGAGAGCAAAAAGACCATGAAAAAAGGAAGAATGAAAGAAAGGCAGATACATAGGGATGCAATAGTGATGGATCTGGAGCATGTACGTGAAACAATAGATGATATTGTCCCTACATCTGAGTGCAGAATGTAAATATATTATGAATAAAGCTAGTTTAAGAATTATTAGAACCTTAACATTTTTTCCGGGAGAAGGTTACTTGCGACTTTTGTTCTCCCTCATGAATATAATACGTTCCAATAAAAAAAATTTTGACCTTGGATTTTAAAGACAAGATTGTTTTTGTGCAAACATTTTTTTTACAAAGTTTCACCCATCCGAAGATTTAGAACCACGCTACGACACTCTTTACACTTATTTACTTTACACTCTGTACATACTATTGTTCGTGACGAAATTTGAATCATGCTGAATATCGTAGTTAGCATACAGAACATCACGCAGATCTTATATATTTCGCCGTGAAAATCGAAATAAATTGAAAAGATCTATAAAAAGGGCGACTGTATAGAAATGGACAGTTTTGTTAAAGTATAGAACAATTCTCAATTTAACTTTACGAAAATAACTGGCATATAGTTAATACAGCATACGAGATATCGTCGACATCTGCTCACACGAACAGAAATCGGTAAGGAGGCATTTAAATTTAAAGAATTTGTGACCAAAGTTGGTCTAAAATAAAAACATTAGTAATATTTTGTTTTAAGAGTATTAGTCTTTCATCCAAAACTAATGCTAAATTTCATTGTTATAAAAATTACAATTATTTGTATATGCATTTAAATCTAATAATTTATATTTATTATATTCATATTTATACTGCGTGCACAAATCTGTGGCGTTCTTTATATAGCTTTACCATTAGCAATTTTCATTTTTGTTACGACCGTTCACGGAGAGACACGGTCGCGAAGAAAACGCGTCAGCGAGAGGCGTAAATTCTCGCTACGATTCGGATAATCGACGCCTCGAACTAGTCGTTCCCCTGTTTCGGTTAAGATAACAGAGGTGGTTGAAATGAGTTTAACACTGAATTAACAGGGTTAATATAAACTTGTATATTTAACAATAATTAATATAATAATAAAAACATCACAAATTATTTAGAGATGAATACAATTAATATGTTACAGAAATTCGACCCAAAATGTGATATCTCTCGATATATTCGTTAGACTTAGCGACTATAATTTTATTCGTCAAACTTCTCGATGTATGCTGTTAGACTCTTCAAATGAGACTGATTGCCCTTCGATCTTTTCTTTGTCTTCTCGGAGAGACGACCACCACTACGCTCAGGTCACACCACCGTTCGCGCCTATGATCACGTATGCCACCTGCTTTGTGGATAAAATAACGGACCGAAATCGATTTCTAGAACTCGACGCTTGATGACAAATATGCGCTTGTCGCTACACTGTATATTTTTTGTCGGTCATGTAAGACGATCTGTCTGCGACACTGTAGTACCGCGCGCCACGGTTAGGAATACGGCCTATAGTAAGCTTCGTGGCGTAACAATTTTTAAAAACTTTTGTAAATTTTGATATTGATTAAAAGAAAGAAAACAAAGATACATGGAACAAAGAAGATTATAGAAGAAAAGTTTAAGCAAGGAGATAACTGTGTGATTATCGGGGATGTAGTCACAAATAGTAGCAGTATTTTGGAGAGTATCTTTAAGTATTTTATTTAATTTTGAAAGTTTGCTTAACCTGCATGCTTAATTACCTTTAATCTATGACGCGTGTACATGACAAAAGCGCCACTTGCTGTAAAATTGAAATATACTATAAAAAATGATAAACTTTTTTAGTTCTCTTTTTGAAAAATGTATATCTTTATTGTTTAAAGATTCATTAATATTATGCACAGAATTTTAAATCTGACTAATTTGTAAACGA
Organism: Bombus hortorum; assembly: GCA_905332935.1. NCBI lineage: Eukaryota > Metazoa > Arthropoda > Insecta > Hymenoptera > Apidae > Bombus > Bombus hortorum. The sequence goes on from HG995199.1 coordinate 10,651,070, forward strand.
AACAAATAATCAGGGTTTGAAACTAAATATATTTTTGTACTAAATAATCAAATATTTGAAAAAGAAAAAGTATAAATTAAAAATTTAATTTGTTTTTAGAGAAAAGAATGATATTCTTTAAAAAAAGGAAGTACACGTAGTGTCATGTCGTATGTAGGGCATTTTGTTTATTAACGTTCAGTTCATTTATTATTTTAGAATGTGTTAGAATTATGAATATGTTTCTTGATTCACCTAAATATTACTTTAAGTAGCAAAACCAAATTTTTTTTTTGACGAATATGCCAGCTATGAAACAAAAAATTGCCATCTTCTTTAATTATTTTTATAATAAGTAAAGTTCAAAGTAGGTGGAAAATATATCTTTTTATTTCTGAATATTTGTATTAAAAAATTTTTATATTTTTCTCAAATATTCTTCATTAAATCTAATCTAATGTTTTTATAATTCAGTTTTTGGAGGACAAAATTTGTTTATAATGCAACATTAATTTTGAAAGTCAATGGATAGTACCCGACATCGTTTGTTGATTCGTATATCGAAGAGTGAAATGAGAACGCAATAATCACGATACTATCAACTAATATAAATAAAATTATTTTAATAACAATTATTCTATCAAAGTATAAAATAAAAAGTTTTGTAACATTAAGTTGCATGATTAACCTTAGTTGCTAAATAAGCATGTGTCATATTGTTTTTCCTAGAGTACTTAAATATACAACAAAGTCTATTCCCAAGGTCTGTTCCCAAGGTCTGTCTTCCTAACGATGCCAACCAATAAACACCGTGTTGATCTAACATCTAAAGCTATGCGCGGTTGTCACGTCGGAGACACAAGAGATCGCGAAATCGATAGATCGCCGGTAATCTTGTCACATACGGAATGCCACAGACGAAACCCAACTAAACAAAACAGTAAGATAGCGAGGTTTCAAGTGCCCTTAGCACGAGTGAGCATCGAGTGACGTCCGGTCACCCTATCCGTTCTCAGAAATATATGACCGAAGCCTCTTCCCACTCCCACAAATAAAAGAATTTAAATACTCACTCTAAAATCATCCCAGTCAGTCTTGAACAATCACGCCTAGAGCTCGGAAGTGTATCGCAAATAAAAGAAAAGAAATAAAAGTTTCTTTTTTCTTTAACTTCTTTTTTTTCTTTATTATTTTACGTGACATTTTTGGCGATCCTGCCAGGATCCATTCGCTTCAGTGAAAACGAAATTACGATTTCGGCGTACGCGCATCATTGAAGATTGAAGGATCAGCGAACCACTGCGAATCTTTGCTACTACGAAGCCCTGCAGCAACTTTCAACGTTCCACTACGGTGAAACTAGACAAAGGACTACGGTCAGCGCAGAGCAAGCCTACAAATAAGATTCGGAATCTAGAACCAACCAGAGAGGAAACATCCCAGAGACTCCTCAACGGCCATAGCTACTACGGTAAGCTGGAAATCTGGATTCATTTGTACACTACCGTACGAGAAAATCAAGTTTCTCAAGCGTTTCGAGCGTTTCGGGCTCAAATAGCAACAATAGTTCGGACTCAGTAAACTTAAATAGAATCATGTCCGCGCCGAGAAAAGATAAAATCGAAACCGTTAACACTGCCTCTGCAACCGAAGTTATGGATAATTCAACCCGTGCCATACTCGAGCAAATCGAACTTCTTGCGCGACGAATAGAAGAGACGCAACGAATAGCCGATACCGAAAACAAAAAACGTGCAGCGGAGATAGAACTATTAGGAAAACATATCACTAAAATAAATTTAGGACGTGACGCTACTACCGAGTTAGGCTCCCTTGTTACGATGGATGAGTCTAATACCAGCAATATTCAAAGAAAGCAACCACCTGTAAAACCTAACGAAGCGGACGATATGGACAGTGAAGAAGAAGCAGTAAGTTGTGACAACCCCATGTACAATGCAAAAACCTGCTTAGACTTTATCCCCATACTCAACGGACAAGATGATATAGGAGTAGAAGGGTTCATTAAACGGGTAAAGGAAGCTCGAGCTGAATGTAGAGAAAAACGCACACTACTACGACTAATTTTGACGCAAAGAATCACCGGAGAAGCGGAACGTAGTATCCGTCACTCTGAAATCGAGAACTACGAGGACCTATTTGAAAGCCTCAGAAAATTTGTATCTGTAAGTATTACTTCCAATGGAGCTCGTGATAAGTTGCAACGTACGCGACAAACCGAATCGGTACACAACTATGTGAAGAGGTTTCGACACAACCTCAACGAACTGATATACGCGCTCCAACATGAAATTCGCGATCCAGTACGCCGAGCAGTCGCCATAGATCTTGAAACCGAACGAGCGACCAAAGTTTTCGTGCTGAATTTAAAACCAGAAATAGAGATACGCACGTCAGCTACAAGGCCAAAGAATCTTCAAGAAGCGCAAGATGCAGCTTTCGAGGCGGAGTTAGTCATAGGAGAGATTGAACGCAACAAAAGATTAGGAAGAACAATGTATCAACCAATTGAGAGAGCTAAAACCCGATTCCAAAGAACACCTAAACCAGTGCCAAGTAACTTCCAACAAGCTGAGCGAACGCCACTCGCCCAAAGAACTCAATTGAAATGTTTCAAATGTAATCAAATCGGACATGTTTCCAGTCAATGTAGAAATTTTCAAACACCCAGTCCACAATCTCGAGACACACAACACAGAAACGGTAACTTACGACAAAACAACGGAAGACCAAGGAAAATTCCAAGAGTCAACACCACGACAGGCAAGCTTCTCACAATACGGTTTAACACAAGAACTGGACATGTGACACACCTCATCGACACAGGAGCAGGAATCAACCTATTGAAAAGGGACAAGGTAGACTGTCAAACCTTCAAGACCGATGAACCTCGAATGTTCTCCATGGGACAAGACAGATATACCACTAACGAATTTATTAGATCTAAATTGTTTGGCAAGGAACATAAATTTTATATAGTACCGGATGACTTCCCCTTAATAGAAGATGGAATAATAGGTCTACCTTGTTTAGAGAAGTATCAATATGAAATCTCCAACGATAGATTAAAACTTGACAATAATATTCTGTACTTTCAGAAACCGGAAACGATACAACCAGGCGAAAAGAGAGTTCGAACCATCTACCTCGAAGGCAAACCAACGCGAGTATGCTTCTTCAATTCTGGTGAGACAAACCATGAAATTTCTAACGACATTGATAACAGTAAAGAATTAGATCAAATTGCGAAATTTAAAACCGTAGTGAGAACAAATCATATTGAACGCGAACTCCGCGAACCCATAGAGAAAATATTAATACATTACATCGACGTATTCAATTTAGAAACAGACCTATTACCATGTACTAATCTGACAAAACATACAATCACATTAAAACAAGACAGAATCATAAACACCAAATCATACAGACCACCAGAGTGCCACAAACGAGAAATCGAGGAACAAATGACAGACATGCTAAATAAAAACATTATAGAAGAATCAGACTCTCCTTTCAATTCACCAGTATGGGTTGTTCCCAAGAAGTTAGACGCATCGGGAAAACAGAAATGGAGAATAGTTATTGACTTTAGAAAACTAAACGAACTGACTGACCAAGACGCCTACCCATTACCCGACATAGAAGACATATTAAGCCAATTAGGTGACGCGAAATTCTTCTCAGCACTCGATCTATCATCCGGTTTTCATCAAATCCCTATGGACGAAGACTCAAAGAAATACACCGCTTTCTCAACACCACAAGGACATTTCCAATTTAACAGAATGCCTTTTGGACTCAAAAACGCACCAGCCACATTCCAAAGAATGATGGATACAGCGTTACGCGGATTAATTAATAAACATTTCTTTGCATATTTAGACGATATTATTATATTTGGAAGCACTATTCAAAAACATAATGAAAACTTAGCCATAGTATTACAAAGACTAAGAGAATTAGGACTGAAAATCCAACCGGATAAATGTGAATTTCTAAAACCGGAACTCGAATACTTAGGACACGTAGTAACATCGGAAGGAGTAAAACCTAATCCGAAGAAAATAGAAGCAGTCGAAAACTTTAAAATTCCTAGAAACCTTACCGAAGTTAAATCATTCTTAGGACTCGTGGGATACTACCGGAAATTTATACGTAACTTCTCTAAAATAGCCAAACCCCTGACGGACCTAAACAAAAAAGACACCAACTTTCATTGGACGGACAAACAACAGAACAGTTTCGATACACTCAAACGGAAACTTTGTCAAGCACCTGTTCTGTCATACCCAGATTTCTCTAAAACATTCGTATTAACGACAGACGCCAGTAACGAAGGACTAGGAGCCGTATTATCACAAGACGGACACCCGTGCTGTTACATCTCTCGAACGCTAAACCCTCCGGAAAAAAATTATACGACTACAGAAAAAGAATTATTAGCTATCGTATGGGCATTGAAACGACTACGACAATACTTATTAGGACGAAAATTTGTTATTAGAACAGACCATCAAGCCTTGAAATGGTTGAATAATTGCAAAGACCCGTCGTCTAGATTAATGCGATGGAGACTAAAACTAGAAGAATACGAATACACAATCGAATACGTTAAAGGCAAAGAAAACCCAGTCGCAGATAGCTTATCTAGAATTCACGCGATTCAAAAGGTAGAAATCCCTGAAGGAACAGTAACATTAGATTTCTTACAACATTTTACTACATGGAAAAAGAAGTCAGAAATCCCAAAGCGATTAGAAATGAAACCTAACGACCAATCCTTCTATCAATTAACTAAAACAGAGTTAGGAGAGTTCGACGAGGCAATATGGTTACGGAAAATCGACAACATATTACGAAATAACAAGAAAGTAGGTATAGGAGACAACACGTTTACAGAATTAGAAAAGAACCAGATCAAACTTATACTTATATATTTCAATGATACCCGATATCCTGTCATTTTCGCGTGGGACCTAATCCAAGAATTAACCGAGGAAGAGATAGAGAAAATAATTCAGGAAAATCACAACGGTACAATAGGACATTTAGGGGTACAAAAGACATACCAAAGAATAAAAGAACGATATAAAATTCCATATTTATTGAATAAAGTCGAGGAGTTTATAAAGAAATGTGAAGCTTGTCAAAAGGAGAAATTAACGCGGATTAGACCAAAAGAAGAACCAATAATATCTGACACACCATTACAACCTAACGACAAAATTGCTATGGACATCATAGGACCTATGATCAAAACTAAGAAAGGAAATCAATTTATACTCTCAATACATGACGAACTGACAAAATACTTGATCCTAGTACCACTAAAAACACAACGGACAGAATCCATAATAAATGCACTCTTAGAACACTACATTTACATATTTTCTGCACCCAAAACAATCCTAACAGACCAGGGACAGAACTTCATTAGTGAACTTATGTTAAAATTCGAAGAGGCATTTAAGATTAAACACATTAAAACCACTAGCTTTCACCCCCAGTCAAATGGATCTCTAGAAAGAACACATGCCGTAGTAAAAGATTTAATCCGTACAAGTCTGCATGATAATAATGATAAAGAATGGGATGAGATATTAAACTTCATATGTTTGGGTTATAACACAGCCGTACACGAAGGTACCGGATTTTCACCTTTTAAACTAACGTTCGGTAGAGACGCAAATCTACCATCGGCAATCGCGAAAACTTCGAATTTAACTTACAATGATATGTTCTCACTCTGGCAAAAGCAGTTAAATAAATATTTAGATATCGCGAGAAAAACATTAATAAACAGTAAGAAACGATACCTTCGAGACCAGAAGAGAAAGATAGTTCGAACTCAAACGGTATTTAAAGAAGGAGATTTTGTATTAATCCATAATGATCACAAAAGGGACAAATTAGACACTGAATGGTTAGGACCATACAGAATCCACTCTGTCAAAACTCCTTATTACGAAATCTTAATTGATAACATTATAAAGAAAATACACGGTAATCGTTTAAAACCTTACTTTCCAGGTCGACGCTCCTCTTTATCAGAATAATATCCGCGCAAATAAATATTACGCCACTAGAAGGAAACTCTGTATTCATAGAAAACATAAGGAAAGGATATTTGTATAGCGATACTGCCAATATTATTGTAGGATTAGACACTAGCGACATACACGAGCAAATAAACACGATGGAATTACATAAATCGACAATAAACTCGCGCGCAATCAGCAAAGAATACGCTGAAGAGTTAGACAGTTTACAAACTCGTATCAATAACCTGAAACAACTCGCAAGACACTTGAAAACGTTAATACACACCCGAAGCAAACGAGGTTTACTTAACATCATAGGTTCCGTATCGAAAAGCTTATTCGGAACTCTCGACGAGGACGATCTTACACTCATAAACGAAAACATAGATAAACTATTCGACAACAACAATAAAATCAAGACTGTAATAGCAAATCAGACAGCACTTATTAGGAAAATTGTAAACTCGGAAAACCTAAATTGGCGAGAGAAAACGTATAACGATGTAGTAAGACAACAACAACGGGCAAATATCGACAGATTTATGCTTAAAACGATTATGAAACTCGACACCGCGATACAAACTTTACACTTTCAATTAGATGAGATACTTAACGTCATAATATTAGGCAAACAGGGAATAATTAGCCCACAAATACTCGACCCCGATGAATTTATAGAAAACTACGCCAAAGCGATAGGCAGGCAGACGTACAACACCGCAATCTCTGCCAAAACCGAACATTTTCAGTTTATACTCGACATCAGTGATCTTAAAATCTTCACAATAGGTGACAAAATATTCTTTAAAATCATAGTACCTTTAGTCTCTAACACGGAATGGAATATATTACAGGTATATCCTATCCCGAGTAAGAGAAACGGAGTATTTTTGACCCCAGTAGTCGAACATCAGATCTATTTAACTTCAGGACTTTCATTTATAAACACTGATATCGAATATCTTGACAAACTTTGTAAAGAACGAGCCGGAACCACTATATGCAAGCAAACAATACCAATCCATGACAGAAACTCGAGAACCGATTGTCACAGCGAAATAATATCATATCGAACATTGCCAAATAACTGTGTTTAAGATTGAAGACATTAGCTTTATACCACTCAGAACTAGCAACAGCTACATTGCGATACCGGCGAACCCGATAGAAATAGACACAATTTGCAAAACGAAACACACCTTGCAAAAACTTGACAAGCCCTCTATTATAAGAGCCAACACTTCCTGCGATTTATTGTACAAAGATGAACACATGCGTATAGGCGAGACAAAAAACGAAGTCAGATACGAAATCAAAACTAAGATCCTAGCGCTCAAAACAAACGATAGCTTCACTCATCTGTTAGATAAACTCGAGCGAGCACCAAAGATAATAGATAACTTACAAGGGTATAAGACCACGATCGATAAAATAGGTGACGAGATAAAAAAATCTTAATTTCGAACATAGAATCAAGAGTATACAGTATTGGGGGTTAACCACGATCCAGATATTAGGGTACATAGCATTAAGCATGTTAGGTATATACGGATTAAACAAGATGGGAGTATTCAAATGCGTCAAGAAATGTATACCGAATAGTTTATGTATTAATTTATTTTGCTGCCGAAATGAAACCGTGATCAATAGCCACAATGCTACATCCCCACCAAGCGCCCCGGTCACAACATCCAACATCTATACCCCAACCGACTCATACCACCTCGAAGAAGAAGAGGAATCAGCTGTGATTTTCAAGCCACGCCGAGTCCGATTCCACAAAAGTCTCCTGAGGAAAGCTTGAGGGACCAAGTTCAATCTAAGAAGGGGGGAATGTCACATACGGAATGCCACAGACGAAACCCAACTAAACAAAACAGTAAGATAGCGAGGTTTCAAGTGCCCTTAGCACGAGTGAGCATCGAGTGACGTCCGGTCACCCTATCCGTTCTCAGAAATATATGACCGAAGCCTCTTCCCACTCCCACAAATAAAAGAATTTAAATACTCACTCTAAAATCATCCCAGTCAGTCTTGAACAATCACGCCTAGAGCTCGGAAGTGTATCGCAAATAAAAGAAAAGAAATAAAAGTTTCTTTTTTCTTTAACTTCTTTTTTTTCTTTATTATTTTACGTGACAATCTCCTCGCGTTGCAGTTCGAACGTTTTACGAATAAGGTGAAGAAATTGAACTTAAATTTGACAGATTGACGGTTCAAAGTGTTACAACTGAATGATATGTCGAGCGCTAATTTAGGAGGGTTTTTATATTGAGGTTTTAGTCCCTTTGGAGGGGTTATCGTAGGATGTGTATCAGAGGCGGCTATTTCGTTACTGTTCGGTTATTGTTTCGATAGCTGTGGTATGCAGGATGATGTTTCGTCTACCTGATTACTGAGCGGTTAGCCTTCTTGAGCATGTGATATTCTAATTACTGAGCGGGTGGCCCTTCTTGAGCGTATGACACGGTCGCTACGTAGCTGTTTCACCCGAAAACTGCTTCACTTGAATTGTTTCATACCTGAACGTAGAGTTTAGCTTACGCAACACAATTAAGCGAGGCAAGGTGAACCGCGCTTAAATTCACCGAATTTTGGAAAATAGAAAGACAAGGCAAAGATAACGGCGGTAGATCAAAGAATATTATAAGAAACAATTCAAATATAAGAATAGGTTAAATATGGCGTTTAAATCCGACTTTTATGATGATCCCCGAAAATTAGCAGTTCTCCTAACTATAAAACAAACTTAAACGATATATGGCAAAGTATATGTAAAAATATGAAATTCAGAAATAGTATTGAAGTTACATTTCTATCATAAATACTGCTTAAACTATCTATTTCTTACGTCTTCGCGTCGTTCCATGCCAAATCGATCACTTCTTTTCATTTTTGTTCAAAATGAGATATGATGCGGTTTACGTGAAATTAGGAAGATGGATGGAGTTAAATCATCGTTTCTAGAAACATGAATCTTTGAATTTTGCGATTTTTATCAATTTTGGTAAAACTGAATTGTGCATTTGAATTTTTATCTCGAAAAATATTTATCGCACTGAATAAATTATTTTTTATTTTAACAGAGTAGAATCGTTTTGCTCGAATAAATTCTTATTGTGTTGAAAAATGCTTTTTAAAATATTAAAAATTATAAACAAATTTTTATTTTACAAATTGCATCTCAAAGTCACACATCCCTCACCTCTAATTTCACGTGAACTGCACTATATCCTATTTTGAACAAAATTCCAGACTGAGAAGAAAGAATGATCAATTTGGCTGGGAATGACTTCTTCGACCGAGACGTTTCAATGCTCGTCCAAATAAATCGAGTAAAGTATGCCCTACGTGATATGATTTACCTTGAGGTATGCCTCAGACTAGATTTCATATGAGGAAAAAATGGAGAGCTTGAACTCATGTGACCTACTCGTAAGAGTAATGTTCTAAAATGTAAAATCCAAGCAATGAAATATCATTTATACGCGAAAAAAATTCTCACTATTTAGGTATAGCACTAGCTAGATATGTGTATTGAAGAGCAAAGAGTATCGTATAAAAAAGAAGAAATTCTGAATCAATTATCTGATTGGCAATATAATAATATTGGGTTTTGTTTCATTTTAATCAGAAAATATTTAACTAAATATTTAACTTGAACAATTTTCATCTCACCTCACCGATACGAGAGCGAAATATACGAATCATTAAGTGCTCGAAACAAAGTCACGGGGGCACGGATAATGCAATGATAAAACAAAGTAGTGTCATTGTATCCTATCGGGATATCAAAGCGGGAGACCAAAAGTGGCCATGAGGCCAGATAACATTATCTTGTCGGCAAATAAATAACATGCGTCTCTTCTATCGAAACACAACCTACCGCTATAATACAGCAACTTTCGGTCCATTTTTATGGCTTTATATCTAGGTCATGAAGCACAGGAAATATAATCATGTTCTATTATTGATTTCAATTAGTATTAAAACTTAGTATTACAAAATATCTTGATCTGCCGAACTTCATCCAGCTACGGCCTACTAGCGGACCATAAGCAATCTGACGATCAGTTTTTTCGATCAGCTATTTACGCACACATTCGCGATACACACCTCGCGAGGCAGCTTCGCACTGTCTGTGAAAAAATAAGTTCAATGTTTCTTTTGATATTACCTCTGGCCGAAATTCTGGACCTTTCTTCTTACTGCATAACAATCAGACAAACGAAATGTGTCATTTTTTGTAACGCATACATCCTTCTATAATTTCATATCTTTCCTATTATTTTAGTATGAAACTATTACCAAAAGACACTTAATCTAGGATTTTCTGTACAACAGATATGCGTCAAACTATACATAGAAACACATTCCTTTAGTTAACTCTTTGTCCTATCCGCTAACTCCCGATTGCTCAGGCCACAATAAACAAGAAAGTCGGTCACGCGTCGAGCTATTTAGCTGTTTAGCCGTGTGCTCCAACTTGCGCAAAATGTATGCATCTTATGACATGTATTTGGCGTAACGAAAACAATTGTGAAATAATAAACACATTTATGCACAACTAATACTTTTAAGATGTATGGGAAGTATTTATGATCGATTCATCACTGAACAAAAATGATTTAATATTATTGTAAAATAATATCTAATTTAAATTGATAATGTTTTGAGAAAAATCGTAGAAAATTAGTAATCTTCAACTGTGTGATATTTGTCGAAACAATGAGATACATGTAACGCAACTCGACATTTTTTACACTCCCACGTTGTTTCCTTACGTTTTTTATTTTTTGTACATACTGTTAGGAAAATGATACAGTTACACTGTACATGTAAATGTGTGTGTAAGCGTCAGAGATGGTCCAGACATTAGTTAGGACAAAAGACGATTGCAGTCGGTTAGAAGCATCTGCAAGAGTCGGTTGACAACAAGCGTGCGTGCGAGTAGGTTTACGAGGTCTTCAGTGTAAGATATATGTGTAAAGGCTGTGTACTGAATAAAGTGAATTATTTGTATTTCCGAATCCCTCCTATATATCTTTACACATACTTTACAAGCTCTTGTTGGATTTTTTTTCAATGGCGTGCAATCTATATGTTTCGGAAAATGACCTCAATGTTGCTTGTATAGTTTCATTGGTATATCTGTGTTTGATAATTGCCCTCGTCTTTTATAATCTTGTAACGGTACGTTTTGTAATAATGCTTCGGCTATTTGAAGTTTATACTCGGTGTAATTCTGTTTCTTTTCCATATTGTTTTTTGTTGTACAGAATATATGAATTAACAAGTGTCATATCAAATATGTAAAAAAAGATTTTTCGGTACCCTTTCAAGTATTTCCTCATAACAGGGAAGTACGCTAATATCTGATCTTGGCGATCAATACCAATCATTCCCCTGTCGTAATCAAGAATACATTTTGGCTTGAAAGAAGGATTTGGTTGACTTCCGCTTTGTTCAGTCATTTCTACAGTTTTGTACCTTTGTAGAAATAATATGAACGTCTCGTTCATCCTTCCACTTCAACGCTAGTATGCCATTGCAGCTTCCTATTCTGCATTCCCCATTTTTAAATTTTGCTTTAACAAAATCTTTCTGCATATTTTTTCTATTAAAATATATTGTCCCAACAACATTTGTTGCATTTTCAACTAAAATTAAAAACAGTTTCGGCGAAGAATACCAAATACCTATATACAAAGTGTGTCCTTTATATAATATAGACTTTGATAACTCCATGACAACACTTTGACTCCTAACCAAGATTTGTTTTATCGTTACCTGAATAAATTTTAAAATTATAGCAATAGCCCGTTGTTGACTCGCACAGTTTATAAAATTTTCTCTCGAACTTTGTCCTCTTCGAGGGATTAAATTGTTTATAAAACATGCATTCCTTAAATTTCATTAACGATTCATCGATCGCGATGTTCTCTTTCATTACATATACTTCTTTGAATTTTTTATTAAAATAGTTTATTACAGGTTTGACTTTACGTAATTTATCCATCTCGTCAGTCGTATCGTTATTTACAAAATGGAAAAACTCAGTGATTTGCAAAAATCTTTTCAGTAGCATAGTTTTCCTGAATATCCGTGTTTCTATAACGGCTCTTTTAGACCAGTTTATCCGAATTTTTGGTTTTTTAACTTGAGCCATTATTATGCATAATGCAAAGTATATTTTAATTTCATTATAATTTATATGGATCTAAGTCTCATCAATTTTCTTTCTTTTATTTTCATTGATTATTGCTTGTCCTACGTAGTGATTCGTATCTGTGACAATATTATCCAAAAACACATTGTCAAACATTATATAAAAAAAGTCAATATCGCTACCATCACTATCGTTATAAAGAAGGATCTATCGAATCACTATCCGCAATAGTAACACACTTCTCACTAATGCCATTAATATTAGATTTTTTTTTACTAACATGATATGTATAAGGGTTGTTTAATTCTTTTTAGGGAATTAGAATGCAAACGTGTGAACGTAACCAATAATTACACGTAGCTAAAATAAGAAAATATCGAGAGCATCTGAACCACGAGTCTAACTCGTATCATTTATGTTTGTCCCAAACGAAGTACCACGACTCAAGCTCGTACTTATTGTTTTTTGCCCAAATTTCTTGCCACGAGTCTTACTCGTTGTTGTAGAACAACGGCGTTAAATGCGATAGTTCACTAAAACACGAAAAAGTCGATTTCTTCTAAAATTCAAAGATACGTTCGACCCTTCAGTCTTCCTGAATCGTGGATCACGCGTGATTTTCGAATTAAATACAAACAACGAAAGTTCGTCTTCTGCGTTTTATGTGACTTTAAACTCACCATCCGGATAGGTCGAATTGATTTCAACGATGACGTCCAATTTGGATGGCATTGATCCGACAAGGATCATGTCTTCCGGAGCTTCCTTTAGCTCTAGTTTGATTCCTGTCACGTCTCCTAAACAAACGAAAATGATATGATATATGTACAGGGTATCAAAAATTATTTGTCGTGGCTCTGGAAGGTGATTCTACACTTCCGGATCGATGGAGATCTGTTAAAAAACTGAATCGCGAAAATGACCTCCAGCATGATTTTCATGATTAAACTTTTTTATTGCATCGTATGGTAGTCATTACTGGGAACGAATGTCTAAAAGGAACCTACGAGTCGCAAATAAATCATCTTCTTAGAAAAAATGTTTAAAGCTTTATTAATCATTAAACTGGTCTTATTTATTTTAAAGTTAGATATGGCACAAAATAACGTCGGTGTTAGAATCTACTTACTAGTGAACGTATGATATCTATCATTCAAAATATTAAACTGTCTAAGTCAAGCCTGTCTAAGTTATCATCCCCCCGAGCGGTTTTCAAGTGCGAGGAACGAAAGAACGATTTACTATATTCTCCCTGTTCAATGATAGAAGTAAACAGAACATTCGCGTGAAAATGCAAGGTAAATATGAAGAAGTAAATAGCATACACGGTAAATGTAGGGGAATGCAGATATTTGCTGGCTATTTATTACAGCAAAGTGCAGAGAAGCGACACAGCAGGGATCGTGATAAGGCAAATTGTGATCGCAGGCACAAATCTCCTTTACGAGATTATGCGTAGAACGCCACTTGCGCCCATTAGCCAACACTAAAAGGCTATTTGGGATAGTCTGGATCAGTATAGACAACTTCAAGTACGATGGGCCATTAACAGTTGAGAATAATGAAAATATGTCAGCATAAAATCACTCGCCTTTGGAAAATACTCTGCAAACATAGAAATATTTGTTCGATGCTTTGTTTTATTGGTGAATGGTGGTAATTATTCTTTGGCACGAGAAATATATCTGTAATTAACAAGAATTAATAGAAGATGGCAGCGTCGAGTTCCAAATCGTCATGATTTCCAAAGGGTTCAACGATCCACAATTGTGACACTAATTTCTCACTCGACGCTCCTCGTGTCCATTAGCGTAAGGAAGAGCACGTTATCGTTTATGGACGTATGTACCCATTAATGTGTTTGCGAAGAATATCTCGTCAAATAGGGATTTAACACGAATCAGTAAGGAGAATAATACGTAAATAAAGTCTATGTCTTTATAAGGTTCAGCGTGTGCAAGAACTATGTACAATGGATTATGTACCGACGTATTTGTCTCCGATAATCCCTTCACGTCGACAAGAACGTTGTGGATGGAATAAGCGGAGTAATGATTGAACTGAATAGAAATAGAACTGAAATAATAGCAACCAATAAAAAAATTGGACTTTAAGAAAGCACGTGGAAATGAGTACAACACAGTATATGTATGTGTTTAATGGAATATGTATGTTATTCTAGAGTTTACTTATTTATGTCTGTAGTGTTCGATATCGTGGATGATTGTTTAAATTCCTTTGTGCTCTGCAAAATATATACAGACTTTTACTAAATATCTAACAACGCCTATGATTTTTAGAATCGTGTCGGTATAATTATAATAGCTTGTCGTTATAGCGCTGGAAAATTTTGTAATATCGTATTATATCGTATGACAGAACTACCTCTAAAATAATTTTTATTGCCAACTTTTATACAAGAAATAGCAATTCATAAAGCAGTGCCAACTTAGTTTCCGCTGCTAGCGTATATACACGGTAAGGGTACAAGTAATGACATCAAGAAACTTTCATTTTCAGATCTAGCCTGAAGAAGTGAACTGGTGCGTTCATGAAACGCCGGAACAAAGTTGCAACGTACTAATAAATATAGCATATTCCATTAAGAGAATCATATCGTGCTATATTTAAAAAGATGGATTGAAAACGAATGAAACTACATTAAATTCTGATCCTATAAAAGTGCTAAAATATACATATAAAGAACCAAAGGATAGACGAAATTAAAGGTTAATAGCTACTAAGAGAATCGTAACAGAATTTTCATTGCAAGTAATTCTTGAGCTTTGCATTAAAATCAATCACGTATTCCATTAAGGGGGTATTATTCTAATCTAGAAATTTGAAAAAATGGAAATTTTTTATATTTCCAAAGTTTAGACATTCAAGAGTATGTCCTCAAAGGGACTTTTCAAAATTCCAATTCTTTACCGAGTTACAGTGATTTTGGTGACGCGGCAAGTAAACTGGTCCGACCGGAACAAATCGAACAATAGACGGTAGACGTTGTGAATGGATGAAAGTTTGTCTTTTTTTTTATACTTGGGGAAATCCTCATGGAGCCCACCCCACCGCTTGGAAGCGGCGGGGTAGTGTCGGACTATACCGACTAAAACCCCACGGTGGTCCGCCCGACGCTCAACTGGAATGCCCCGGGACCTCTTTCGAATAGCTGCTGGAGCACTCCTACGTCTTCTCCTGTCTGAGGGATTCGTTTCTTGGTTAGTTCAGGCATTGGGAGGGACCATCCCTCTCAACGCTATCCCCTGGGCCGTCGAGGATGAAAGTTTGTCTGCAAATACCTTATTAGAACGATGTTTGGGTTCTGAAACTTAGAATAATAACGAATCGTTAAATTCTTTGATATGGACTTTTACTCCGAAACACATTCATGCAGAAACGCGGACCATTGAAATTGCTACTTTTCTCGCTGTTAGTATTTTTAATGAAGGTTTTATACCCATTTTAAAAATATTGAACGTTATGGGAATCAAGATTGGTCCAGAAGCCCATGCGTTCGGTGTCAAACGGAAGGAAACTTGGATCGAACGTTCTGAAATCCGAGCTTCAGATGCTTCAAAGGAAGCCAGGACTGCTCGTCTACGCAAAAGAACTTCAGAGAATGAACATTTTGAAGTGGAGGAAGGCCCATTGTATGGAGCAGAAATCGCCAATTGAAAATATATAAGTATACCGTAGCATCATTATATGAGTAAAACTGCCTGAAACTTTACTCAAAACTTTAAACGCGTTTTTCTCGAAACTACTTTTTTCAAACTGGCGTGCATGATATCTCAAGTTCTACTGAACCGATTTATTTGAAATTTTGCGTGAACTTTCTCTATACATCCATCTTTGTCGCTCAGCAGATTAAAGTCAAAAATTTTAATTTTTATTATTTTTAAAAATTAGACTGATAAAAAAAAACCTGAAAAAAAATTTTTTTTCAAACTTCCGCCATTTTATGAAAAATTTTTTTTTACTTCACCGAGGTAGAGGCGATAGCGACATCTTTATTGATTAAGAATCCGTTAGATTTTTTTGTTTCAGATGACCAGAAGGGTTGGAACCATGCACGCCAGGACATGCCTTTTTTTGAACCCCCCACTTTACCAGCCGATAACTTTTCGAGTTCTGAATTTTTTAACATTTTTTATGTATTCTTAGAATATAAATAAACGAATGATAAAAAAATGGATAGTAAAAATATTCTTTGTTTTTTTTTACAGAGCTCAAAAAAACGCCCAAAAATCGTGCCTCTAGATTAGAATACCCCCTTAATGTGTATGACGTAACATTGCTAAAGATACAGTGGTACGTAATGGACTAATATTTTTGTACATAAATTTTACTGTTGTACGTGGTTTATAATTATTGAAATTTGTATAATTTTGTGTGCTAGACTAGATTTCTCGCGTAGTAGTGACACACGTATGTGAATATGAGTGTATGGAAGTATGTGTGTGCACAGCGTCTCGGAAAACAAACGAACGTAACTGTTCCGTTGGTAGTGTGATATGGAAGATGGTAAGACAAGGAGAGTGCTGAGACGCGTGCAAATGTATATCGACGAAGATCCTGCAAATCGTTTATTAAATAAATCTAAAACGATTTTAATATGAATTCTAAGAGTAATCTTAGTGTTCCTTTACTTTTATTTCGGCGATTAAGATCCACAATTCTCAACAATAATAAACGTCGATTTTCAGAATTCTCCCAAGAAAACCGCCAAGCAAGCAAAGATTCATTTTAGCCATAAAGCGGAAACGAAAGTGAAATATGCAAAGAGTTATAAATATTCAACCCGATGAATTTAATGCGATAAATTTTTACCTTGATTATACACAGTATATGCCAAGCACCTGTGAAACAATAAATCATCATGTAATCGTGCAATCCTGTAATAATAAAACATAGAGAAAAGAAACACATTAGACAAAATTCAGTGATTTTGTGTTTATGGTAAAATGATAGTGTTTTAAAGATTTTAAAATATCTGTAAGCTGAGATAATAGCTACCACAAGCTATCCTATGCTTTTGTAAATAAAACTATAAATTCTACTATAAATTCTACTATAAAATGCTTAGTTTAAAGAACATTTAAATTTTAATTTCACCAAATGTAGTATTGAGTAGTAGTGAGAAAAATACAAACACACGAGTATTGCCCTGCATTTTCCCTTATTCCTAATATGCAAACTCTTACAAAATTAAAGCTGAAATATCTTTTAAACAAATCACTGTTTGACCTAAATGTCTTGTAGATTAGGCATATAAAAAAGTTTGTAGTTCTATTTGCAAAAATGTAGATGATCTTAAGGTATTCAAAACACTACCACTTTCGGAGTGAACACAACGAAAAAAAATTGTGAACACACAATAGAATTCTTCTCTATCCTTTATTGTTTCAGGATTATAACTTATGTAAGTGGTGAGGGATATCCTGTATATTAACATATAATTAATTAATTGTAGTTTTAATATTAATTTAATTTATTGTTCTCTTGTTTTTAGTCTTTTTTGTTTTCTTACTTTTTATTTAGTTCGATGCGATATTATACTGAATTACGACTCCATCGAAGTACGTAACTATCTTTCTTAGTTAAAATGTTCTATATAGCGCATTTTTTCATTTTTCAAGATATGTTAGAATATTTGAAGAATTGTTTGCCTCTAAAGCAATGTTGTCTGGACAGGTTTCTATGAAATATAATAACTGAATACTCTAATAACTGAAGAAAAGAATAAAACTTCGTTTTTCTTTAGTTTCAAAATGGTAAATTAAGAAAAAGTCTTCACTGAACAATTTGTAATTTGGAATATTATTCATGTATTATTTATTGATTATATTTTCATTATTCTTCTAAATTATGTTCTTGAAATGATTAAATATTGTGTCGTTATAAAATGTAGAAAACTATCATATTTGAACAAAAACAATCAGCATTAAACTCTGTGGATAATAGTAATGTGAACTGAGGTGGTGTTTGGTGTAAGGTGCCAAAGAAATACTCGGCGATGTTCAACAATATAATTAGTCAATAATCTTCGCCTTCATTCTCGTTTACCGCTGACTTTCTCGCTTCTCAACTATCCTCGTGCCATGACTGGCACACTTCAAACCCAATGGACTGACGACGGAGATAAAGATGTGGGGGCAGCACTCGGAGACAATGTATATCGCCGAAGTGCTTAATGAGTCACCAATATCCCAACGGTTCTTCCGCCGAATGTTCGAGACGAAGGCGTGCGTTGCAACGGTCGCGGACGCATAACAAAACGCGTGGATAGTGGGAATATTGAGGGGTGACAAAGAAAAAAGAAACGCATGCGACCGAAAGTCAAAATTGTAAGAGCTTCAATCATAGAAAGTCACGGCTGGAGTTCAGAAGTATATTGTAGTTAGTGTAAACCAAGTGTTAAGAAATAAACTCTCCTTTTTATTTTTATTTTTTTACCTTTTATGTTCATTCTCGATTTCTCTCTTTTTATTTTACGTGACACTCGCTTTGCTGTTAAAACTCGAATCTTCTCACTTCGCTGTTCAAACTCGAATGTCTCTTTTAATCGATTCGTTTCTTTTATTGCCTCTCGATACCCCCACTACACACGCGTTCGTTAGGCGTCCGCGACCATTGCCGCGTACGCTTTCTTCCAAATATTCGGTTGAAGGACCGTAGGGATATCGATGGCTCATTAGGCACGTCGACTTTACGCTTCGGTGACATGCTTTGTGTCGCGAAGCCGTTGGAAAGTTTCGTCGTCGAGCGCCGCCACAGAACAATATCATAATATTAAATTCTGTAAACAAAATATAAATACTTTTTAACACTATTTTTTAACATTTTACTTTATGGCTCTGTTATGGCTGTCTTTATGGCTCTATTTAGTGGCTCCCATTTTTTAAATTTTCGTTTTCTTCTACGAGTTTCTATATAAAGATATTTAGAAAATTATTAAGCGAATAGAAATCTAATTCCTTATTGACTGTTCACATGATTAATGACTTCTAACATGTCTTATTTTATATATTTTATTATTATATTATTTTATATGTCCCATCATGTCCTAAGTATCCACTATGTCTTAAAATATTCATTAAATGGAAACTATACTAAAGTAATTAATGTACTTCATTTCAATAGACTAAACTTTTTATGTTACTGCAATTTAGACTTATAGTTACAATACTTTTAACCAGTACTTTATTCACTTCTAAATTTGAATTTTTTCTTTCTCCAAACCAATTTAAACGGCAAGAAAGACATAAGAAACAATACGAAAGAACATTTTACTGGCTTCTATGATTGTTAAAGGTTTCATTAAAATTGTCCGTTTTATAAAGATTCAGTTGGAACCGTAAAATACAATTAAATATATTTTTAATTAAAGTTGCTAATTTCATTACAATAATTATTCATCTTAGGAGAATTTTAATGTGCAGGAAAATATTGATAATCATTGTTAAATAGGTCTATTAATTTAACACATCCGCGCCGAAGCAATTTACACAATATTCCGCTACTGATGACAGAGGTAAAGCAGAATTTTGCACTTGAACACACATTTGAACACACTGCGTATAACTTCTGCGCACGTCACGTCATGTATGTATATATAGAGGAAGAAAACAGCACCCACAAATTGGATAGATTAGTAAGATGTAACTTAAATTATAAAAAATTTCAATTTCATTTCCATTGGAACTCATCCTTTATATTTGTAAATTTCATATATATGTATATACATACCACTGTGATTGGCATCCTGATCCTTGTCGACATACAGAATGTCATATTCTTCAGGTCGATTTCTTTCCTCCACACTGACGATCTACTTCTATGTTTCTCTGAAACAGCAAAAAATATGTAATAAACATAAAGAAGCTTATACAAAAGATTTGTAAATCACATAATATAACTGAATAGTGTACTTAATAATTCATTTATTTTTTCGACGGAGTTTACAAAGAGTTTGTCTTTGGTATCAGAAACTACCACAAAATATACAGAAAATGATTTTTCTTATTTTTCCACTGAGTCGTATATTAATTTTAATGTTTTTATGAATTCTTCTGCTAATGATCGTTATCAAGACTATTTCTAATGTTATATGCGAGTACATGAAATAAAAACCTTTTATGAAGTAGGCCAGAAACAGGAAACATATTTTCATATTTGTCTATGACAAGTGTTAAAAAGACTTTGAGGGAACAAATAAATAAGAATAAAGGTGGCATTACTATATAATATGAATATATAAAGTGTAAAAACTAATAATATAAGAACAGGTACATAGATACCTATCATGATACATATCATGTATGATATTAAAAAGATATTGAATCGATATTGTAACTTCAAAGATATATAGTATGCTCTAAAATAACGCTGTTTCGTTCACTCGCGGAGAGACGCGATCGCGAGGAAGCATGTCAACGGGAGTCGTAAATTCCCGTTACGATTAGACAATCGACGCCGCGAAATGATCGATCCCCTATTTCGATTAGGACAATAGGGGTGGTTAAATGAATTAACACTGTGTTAACAGGGTTAATATATTATATATTTTTAACAATGAAGTATGTACTAACAGATAGTTTAACGATAAATGCGTGTTCTGACAAATTCGCGATGCTTTCTATTCGCCTCTTCGAAAAAGACTAACTGCCCTTGATCGTTTCTTTTGTCTTCTGGAAGACGACCCCCCACCACGCTCGGATCACGCCACCGTTCGCGCTATGATCATGTATGCCCCCTCTTTTGTGTTGTAAGATACTGGACCGAAATCGAAGCTTATAGAGCTCGACGCCTGACGATAAATATGCGCTCGCCGCGACATTGTAGGGATTTCGCTGGTTTTGTAAGGTGATCGGTTCGCGACATTGTAGTACCGCGCGCGACGGTTAGGAATACGATTTGTAGAGAATCGCCAGACGTAACAAACGCAGAAGAATGTTTTCATATCATATTTTTGCACGATCCTTTTTTATTTGCTATACAGTTACATATAACAAAACAGAAGTATGTGTATGTGTATGTATCTAATAATACATACCAAAATTAATATATTGTACATATGTCCAATTACATACGTCTGATGAATTCTTCTAAACTTATGAATACATTGTACATCCTAGGCATGAAAATAGGAATCCGCTAATCGAAAATTTATAACTTTTTATTTTTTTGCCTCTAGTTTTAATGTTTTTCTTAAATATAGCCTATTTTAGTCAAACAGATGTGTATATTATAAACGCAGTTTGAACTTGTCGTTAGCAACAAATTTATTACACATGCTCCAAAACTCAATAAATCAGATAGTTGTCAAAAAATATTAATAGGTATATCATTAGATTTAATATTTTATACGACAAGAGAGTGTTGGGTGCCATTATATTAACAGACTTACTAAAGAAGTAGTTTAAAATTCATAATCAATATCAAATATTAAAATTTAATTACAAATATGCTGGCTTCTTATAAGACTTTCGAATAGAAGTGCAACCATTTATCGATAAAATTAAATATAAAATAAGTATCATTAATGATATAAAAATATATAAAAGAATTAAAATTAAACAGTTTAAAAGTTAGTTAGAAATTATGTAAATGATATTTATATTATTATTTATTATAAATGATATTATTAATAATATTTAATAATATTATTAATAATACAAAGCCTCTTTGAATCGCATTCATTTATTAAACTTCTCTTATTTGAAAAATTCGATAAGATAAAATTTTCACAACTCGAGGATTTTATCTCTCCTCTTGACACTGCGAATAACGGTGAATGAACTCTATTAATTATTTATCCATTTTTAGTTTAAAATATATATTTATCACGATGTACCATAATTCTATCGTGCAAAAGTAGGTATTAAAGATACTTTCAATCTTCTTTCCATAGAAAGAAATTCCTACCTATACCATGAACTATTACTTTCCCCAACTGTTTTCAATAATATAATAAATGAAGATCACAGAAGAGAAACATGATAAGTACGTTTCTGTTGATTTTACGATTTTACTGTTACTTCATGTTCAGACAGACGGATTTCAATGTGACACAACCGAAATGGAAACATCCTATTATGCCCAAGATGTAAATTGTAAAAAGTAGGTGATATCAAGATTCAGTAAAAATTTTCAAATCAACGATATTTTGTAAAAATTAAAGGTACAATTATTAAACAACATCTATATGCTATTGATAATTAAGCAATATCTTAATCTCTTCAAAATTTTTAAGAGTATAAAAAACACATTGGTCGTCACAAATTCAAATAAATCAAATCAAATAAATTGATGGATAAATTTTAATAATTGGCAATGTACTGAATTTCAAAACTAATTCTGTATGACAAATAATTCTGAATCCGTCAAATACAGTGGTTCATGAAAGCATTCCAACACTTAGCGACTTTTTTTTTAACGTAGCATTACGTATGTTATACGAAACATTTTGAAATCTCTTTAATATTGTAATGACATCTGACTATCATAATTGTATCGATAAAATTTTAAATGACTATAAAAATGTACGCAGAAGTTACAAGTTATGTTTAATACAAGTACATACATGTTTTAGAGAAATGACAAAAGTATTTAAACAGACAACAATCCACAGTGTTAATAAATCTCAGTATTTAGTGGCATGGTCTTTAATATTTATTATAGGCTTCAGATAACTATTCATAATGTATACCAATTTTTTACTAAATAGTTCATAGTAAAATTTTTACTATGTTTACTAATAAGTTCATAGTGAATGTCTTCTAACTTCTATATATATCTTCAGACTGGGTTAAAATTTTTTCAATAGAATCATTGCAATCACATCTCATTATGGTACAATGAAATTTCAAAATGTTTTATATAACACACACCATATACATCTAAAAGTTTTTTATGGCAAGTGTACGAATACTTTTTATACAGATCTCGGAAAAGAAGAAAGGTATCTAAGTTTGACATATATACTTTTCTTCTTTCTTTTTTATGTACGTTTGCTGACTTCTCCGGAACGGCTTCATCCAGCGGGATGATTCTTTTCCCATCTTGTACGGCATCTTATCCCGTTGGTCCAGTTAGATTAATTTTCTCGATTTTGTCATCGTGAACTATTCTCTCGTTTTCTTTCTTTCTTTTTTTTTGCTTAAAATCAGTTTTTATGTATGTTCATCGATTGCTTCGATTTGGATTATATATTGGAATGAAACCTTGTGACAATAAAAATCATCTTACGTTGGTCCTGTAATATCGATCATTTCACTAAGAAATTTGAAATAAAAGATATTTGCCAAGAAAATATTACAGATTTCGAGGAACACTAAAAAACATGAAACAATTTCTATTTCATTTGTATTTTATTTAGAGATATATGCAACAAAAGTTAGATTGCCGATTTTGTAACTGAACAATGTATTAAATATATTGCAACCTTTTGCGAGGTGGGGCAAAATTAAAAATACTTCTAGTATATAATCTATTTCCATTTCTAATTGCATAAAATCACTAACGATTGGATCTTAAATTAGTGACAAGCTTTTTGTGTATATAATTCGTATATATTAATACATTGAGCATTATTTGTATCCGCATGGATACAAGCGACGTATTTCAATTCGCACACTATTAACACATCTCTTTGGTCACTCTGTATTATAATATATTGCAAATTAATGCAACTAAATACATATTTGCTGAAATTTGAAAATGAAAAACATTTATGACATTTTGCACCGCCTTCGAGAAGGTTACAATATATTTAGTATGCTGATTGATTAGTAAATGGATAGTTTAACCGTTGTTGTATACATGTCCAAACAAAATACGAATAAAATAGAAATTCTTTCATACCCTTTAGCGCTTTTCGGAGTCGATAATATTTTTTTGGCAAAAAATCTTTCTACGAACCACAATACACAGTTCAATGTAAATAGCTTCACTGAGTTGAATAGAACCTGTCTCTTTAAAGAAATGAAAAGAAAACGCTTTTTTAAATATCTTATAACAGCTTCTCCTGTTAAAATTGTCGTTTCCATAAAAAAACGTATTTCTTTATTTCGATCAGAGTTTAGACAACCCACTTAACCGCGAGAGAGGGAACGTCTAGTGAATTACAGTCTCCTACTTCTGGAACGAAGGCCACCTGTCACTAAAAGCTTGACAGACAGTGGATAAAGGTCGGGAAATCTGTGCAGAAGAAGGATAAAAGGAAGATAATTACATCAAGACATCGTCAGCTTCTGCCATCTCTTTTACATCCTTCTTCATCCACCGGTCTGGAAACGTTTTCCTCTTTCTTGACACTTTTTCTGACAAAACTAGTCTAGTTAATTATCCAAAATTATATCGTGTCTTTGGACATTTTAAACAAATTTAAACTGAAGGACACATAGAACCTAAGTCCAGAACATAAAATTGCTTTCTTCAGATGTATAAAGGGATTTACAGAACATTTCTCTTTAAGAATTTATACCAAGATAATAGGCAATGCTTGTAATGCAATATTGTGCTACATATACACGTGCAATAATAAGTGAACTGAAAGCTGTAAATTGTCTTTACTAAAAGCAGCAATTTCCTTAAAGAGAATAATTAACTAAAACGTTTCACACTGCTGTAAATGCAATTATAGTAAAACTATAATTTATAATTATACTTATATAATTTATAATTGTTATATAGATTAGTCTATATTTATTTAACATATAATAAGAATTGTTTATTCCTATCTAATCTTATATAGGCAAAGCATATTATATAGATTGTAAAGTCATGAATTTATAAAGCGTTAATTATTTAAGGAGAAAATTAAAATTTTGTCACAAGACGCTTGGTTTTTGCGAAAAATAAATTTGAAAACTGTGTACTAGGCCAATTCTTAACTAAACTTGTTCAAACTCTATTTCCTAGAAAACTAAGCTTCGAGCAAAAAAATTGTTTAATTAATTAATTAATTTCTCGAGACAATCTCAAAAATGTATTACTTATGTCTTCCTAAATATTATTCCCTTTTTATAAATTTTAATGAACTCGGGGTGAAATTATGTATTAGGATTTGCATTTTTCAGTAATCCGTAATAGGATAATCAATTTATCATGAAGAGGAATTAATTCTACTTCAAATATCCTGCCAATTAACAGGCATATTAAACAGTGAATGTTTACTCTTGGATACTCGGAAATCGAGCTAATTTTCCATCAATCGAGATAATTTTTATAATAACCTTGAACGTGTACGAATACCTACATAGATATTCCGCTGATTTCTGAATATTTGTGAATATTTTCACAAAATGTAAATAAATAATATAATATTTTTGTATGAATTTCACTTTGAAGATTTTTAAGAATATGTACACAACGCTATTTTCTGGCAACGTCTTAAATAAACTGAACAAAGTATTTATCAAAATTAACTGCTGTGCGATTAAAATTTTTAATATGCGTTTTCAACTTATTTTTGCCGAATAAATTCATCTTTCATATGAATTGTACCGCCAATTTAATAATATCCAGCATTCATTCTATTATTTGATATTTAATTTAACATGAATGTTCAGTTTGGTTAAAATCAACTTTTAATGAAATTAGGCCTTTATAAATTGCTTTAATGCTATTTTAAAAAGAAATTAACTGTTTATCAGTTGCTTTAAAAGTTAGTTTCGATAAAAAGATTTAAATAGCATTCTAAATGAAAGATTTTGTATCTCTGGGAACGATGTTAAAAGTCGGTAAAGTTAATACACCATCGGTTTCTTAGGAAATGATCCAAAGATTAAATAGATTTAAAATAACATTTCACGATTAAGAAATTCAAATATTTTCACAGTAAATAATTAAAGTTTATTAATAATTTCCCAGATACCTGCAGAGAAATTTATTTATTAATTAATCGTAAATTTTTAATTCATAAGTCATAGAACATGAATTTTCGTGGGAACCAGTATTCGTTAATCAGGAAACTAGATATAATCAAGTTTCTTTACCATTGATAATCAATTACTAATTAGCATCATTTTCATGAAAAAATATAATCTTCAATATGTGAAAAAATATAAGCCAAGTTATTACAATAATATAAATAACTTAAATATGTATTGAAAAGTCGTTGTGTAAGCGAAATGCTAAAATGTATATGTTTCTGTTACTAAATATTTTAGATATAAGTTGCCCATTTCTCATTATACAAAACAATAGAATTTTGTATTTTTGAATGCATAAGTTGTAACTAACATTTTTTAAACAAGGCTAACTGTAATTTAATTTTTTCAACAGTTTCTGTCAAAGCCATTATAATAAATGCTAGTATCTAATACATGTTGCGAATATTATACACAGTGAGTCATTAAAATGGTAACATCTAAATATCTCCATTCTATTTATGGCTTTATGAAAAAGATCCTTAGGACGAAGTTACACTATTTCCTAAGGTATATGTAGTGGTGGAGCATTTTCTGAAAACCATGTCTTTAATGAAATTTCAATGTCATTGGTATCTTTTTTAGTGAATCCAAATATTTTTTTATATACCAGTTGATATGATTTTTTTTGCGAAATAAAAGTAATATTTAAAAATAATAAACCCTCTGTCCATATTTATAAAACCATCTGAATCAAATATAATAAAAGGGACATGTGAATACACATGTAAGTACTGGACAGTACACGTCCAATATTAATTAGGTAAATAAAAGAATTGACAAATAATAATAACAAAGCTCAATTTCTTTAAAAAATATATTACAATACATTTGATCATTTTGGTTACAAAATTATCAGCTGTAATTACTGGATAAGTCGAAATGCAATGACTTTATTTACTTTATTTTATTTTTATTTATTTATTTTGTTTCCTACAATCATCATAACATGTAGCATCTATATTTTCAAATAACTCGAAAACGTGTGGACCAAGACCTACGGTGTATAAACCCCCTTTTGATACAGAATAATTTGTTAAACTTGTTGGCAAAGTTCAATATTCTCCTGGGGTACTCTGTATGATAATCCTAATAAAAAAATCAGATTATTGTATAAACTTGTATCGTGCATATCCCAATAAATCTCTCGTCCAAAATTTAAAATGTTTTATTCGATTTTACTGTTTTATTCTGAACAATGAATAAATCGAACAGAATTAATTGCTTGTGACTCAAGGTCACCTGTTTCGTTCACTCACGGAGAGACACGTTAGCGAGGAAGCACGTCGACGGGAGTCGTAAATTCCCGTTACGATTAGACAATCGACGTCACGAAATGATCGATCCCCTATTTCGATTAGGATAATAGAGGTGGTTAAATGAAATTAACACTGTGTTAACAGGGTTAATATAATATGTATTTTCAACAATGATGAAGGTAATAACAGATGGTTTAACGATAAATGCGCCTGATGTATTAGAGATATGCTGATAAATTCGCAATGCTTTCTGTTCGCCTCCTCGAAATGGACTAATATGAACGTTACAAATTGTTTAGCGACGAATATGATTGAAGTATGACAGAAATGCAACCCGACTTTGTGATAGCTCTCGATGTATGTCGTTTGAATCTACAGATGAGACTGATCGCCCTTTGATCCTTTCTTTGTCTTCCCGGAGACGACCCCCCACCACGCTCGGATCAGGCCACCGTTCGCGCTATGATCATGCATGCCGCCTTTTTTTGTGTGTATATAAGATACCGGCCGAAATGCGCTCGCCGCGACGTTGTATGGATTTCGCCGGTCCTATAAGATGATCTGTCCGCGACATTGTAGTACCGCGCGTGACGGTTAGGAATACGATCTATCGAAAGTCTCGTGGCGTAACACAGTGAAAGAATGTTTGTACGGTCTGAAGGACCTTAACTTAGACTGTTGAAGGTGCGCAGTAAGGATGTGAAGACATCTGGAATGCTAAAAAGATTTGGGTCCGCGAAAAGCCACATGTAATAATTTGAAGGATTTAATCAAGAATGGACAGGAATTCTGCACCTACATCGACAACAAGAGCATTATATTTTTTACATTCACGATTCGTTAGTAAATTACGCGAAGTTAAAGCACAAGCGTCAACTCTATTTATTTCATGCATGATTGCTCACGGCCCGCCTCGTAGTTGATCGGCTCGTCAATTTTTGAATAGAGTGTTTGTATTATCGTAAACAGAAAGCAGTTCTCCAGGTTCGGCATCACTGTACTTCTTTCTTTGCGGAGTAAAAAGTACCGCTCAGAGTTCGGTTTGATAATTTACACCTGTTGAAGAGTAATGTCAAATATGCGTAAAAGAAAAGATTGTTTACAATTTTATTGTATTTTACTTACAATTACGGATATGTATCAGAATAATTGTTGGTGGTAATGAAATCGAAGTGGAATACATCGAATTGAACGTGGTTTTTATTATCGAAGTGCATAATGATATGCAATTTTTGGGAGATACTTGAAAGAAAGAAATAGGATAGAAAAGAAAGAAACGAAGAAAGGAAAATATGCAATATATAATAATAGATTTGGGGTATTAAATTGTATCAATTGATGCTATTTTCCCTTGCACATTATGAATAAAGCCAAATTAAAACTTTAACATTTTTTCCGGGATAATGGGGAGTCATTTGAGATTTATGGCACCTTTGTTCCTCGTGATAAATAGAATACGCAGCAAGAAAAGAATGTAGCCATGTAATTCAGGGTCAAGGTCGCTTGTGTAGAACCCTTTTTTTTTACAAATCTCCATCGATCTGAGTGTGTAGAATCACGTTATAATTTTCTTTATCATTTTTTCCCCATATACCATGTACAAGGCGGATTTAGAAGAAAAGAGAACTAGCAGGAGGAGCAGTGATAGAGAGAAAAAAGATATCATCGCTGATCTATGCAGACGACATAATACCGCTGACGAAGAACCCGTAAGAGTTAAAAGAAATGGCGAGGAGAATGAAAAGTTACGTTAAGTAAAAAGAACGGAGCTAATATCAAACGCGAAAGACTAGAAGATATTAATATTCAAGAAAGGCAGAAGAAAAGAGAAAAATGGAAATGGGGCAATGAAGTGATAGGAGGTCTAAAGGATCGGATGAGCATTTGAGTAAGATGGCTGAGAAGGCTATGAAACCAGGCGAAGAATAGGAGAAAAGAGCTTCAAAAATAATCTGAAAAAGAGAATAATGATTTTTGACGATATGATAAAGAGCATCATGCTATACGCAGTGAAAATATGGGAATGAAAAGAATTACAAAAGTTAGAAAAATTATAAACAAAATACATAAAGTGGGTTCGAAGGTTAGAGATTTGTTAAGAGTACAAGCGGGCAGAAGAGCTGTAATATATGAAGAAAACTCGATAATCAAGGATATAAACAAACAATTTCAAACAATCCTAACGGAAGATCTAAATGCCGCATGGCGCAATACATCACAAAATCCTAGAGGCGTAGCCTCACATGAGTAGCTCAATAACAACGAACGAGAATATAGAATATCACTTATACGACAACAAAATAAAACACTACGCTCTCATTAACAACAGACTAATAAATACCCTTGCATTTGCATAGGCAACGACTACAACGACTTAAAAATAAGAATGTCAATCCAAAACCTACTTAAAGCCAAATTCCTCCAATATCAAATATACGTTCACAAAAATCGGTACTCACAAATTCAGAGGAAAAACATTGATACAAATAAATGAGATAAAAATCCCACATGACAAAAACCTAAACAATAAGGAAATTGATACAGGACTAGAAAAGATAGAATCAGTTATAAAACAAACAATGACATTCATCGTTCCAAAAATGTGATCCTTCAACATCTCTGAACAATATATCAATAGGAAAATCCGTAAGCTGCAGAAAGATAAAAGTTATCTAATCATCCAAATAAAGAACATAAAGGAAGCAAACGAGCCCAGTAAAAATAATAAAAAGAATAAAAGGAATTATTTAAAAAGAATTCCAAAAAACTATAAACAATCATCAAAAATAGATAAACAAAATCATATGCTACTGCCAAAAACCGGAATAGATTCAACAAAATTCACACAAGAAAACATTAACTCCGCTATCGAAAAACTTGAAAGCAATCGGAGCGCAATTCAAATTAACAAATCCCGGAACAACAAACTACGAAATAAACAGTTTGAGAAACTTGTCGCTAATAAAATCACAGCGCTTAAAATAGGATTAAAATTAATTAATAGGATAGACGGAATCAGTAACCAAACACTTACTCAATACGATACTAAAAAGCTGCCAGACAAGTACATTTTCCTGTATGTTAAAAACTTGTATTAGATTTCCAACACAGTACGCTTAAATCCAGTTTAATTCATTATTTATTTATTTATTGCGCCGAATCTACTTTGGTTTAATCCGAATAAACATTTTTTGTATTGTCCGTCGCTTGAATATCGACCGGCAAGTTTTTAAGTGTCAGATTTTAAATGCTACAATGACGTGTAAATAGTAATATTAAAGTCATTCAAAGCAATCTTTATTCATCTCAGAAGTAATATAATTTTGATTACAATATTTATATTGATTATAATTGAATAATGTGTGGGATTTTTTAAAACATTCATTAGGATGCAAACAGGGGTTTGCGTTCACAGGTCTCACAGTAGAAAACTGTTTTTTTACTGCATTACTTCCTTTTGGTGTACAAACAAGATATTTTTTTCTTTTTCCCTTTCGGCAACTGATTTATTATATGGAGTTTCCCATTTAAAATAAATGTCTAAAGACAATGTCTTTAGACAATGTCTAAATGCCTGCCCGATCGATTTGGAGAAGGCTTTCGGTATGGCTGCACC
This sequence comes from Bombus hortorum, assembly GCA_905332935.1. Classification (NCBI taxonomy): domain Eukaryota; kingdom Metazoa; phylum Arthropoda; class Insecta; order Hymenoptera; family Apidae; genus Bombus; species Bombus hortorum. The sequence continues at coordinate 10,682,095 of HG995199.1, forward strand.
GTATGGCTAGAAGTTATAATTTATAAACTCGACAAACTGGAATTTCCTCCTCATCTAATAAAAATAATCTGAAGTATGGTTAAAAACAAAAAGTTCAAAATACACGGCAGCACAGACATCTCAACAAAAACATTCAACGTAAAGAATGAATTACAACAGGGGACAGTCAACTCTCCAATTCTATTTAACACTTTTACAGCCAATCTGCTAATACTCTTTGGATAGATACACCTACCTCTCCATAAATACAATCTCATTTGCAGACCACCTAATAATTTTACAGGTTACAAAATGTTCAACATATAAAACAAATTGTAACGTTTATTTATAAAAAATCGGCACTTACTTCAAAAGCAGGGAATTAAAAATAAATACAATGAAATGTGAAACAATATTCTTCAGACCTACACTTAAAATAGTCCATTCGGAAGTAAAAAGCAATGGAAAAAATTACGAATTAAAGAAATCACGAACTCCAAACGATAATACCACACAAACAATTAATCAAATACCTAAGAGTACAACACGACACACAATCAAATATTACACACGCATTGACACATAATCAAAAAAAGCAAACAAATAAAAGCAAATATAGCAAGAGCCGAGGCACATCTAATAGATCTATGAATAACTCATTCCGCCAGAACAACAAAAAGTTACACAATAAGTTTGTTACGTCGGCCGACTCTCTATCTAGATCAGACCACACGCCCCGAGACTTTCGATAGATCGTATTCCTAACCATCGCGCGCGGTACTACAAAGTCGCGGACCGATCACATCATAAGAGCGGCAAGATATACACAATGTAGCGATAAGCGCATAGTTGTCGTCAAGCAGCGAGTTCTAGAAACATCGATTCGCCTTCGGTCCGTTATTTTACCTATACAAAAAGGGTGGTATACATGATCGTAACGCGATCGGTGGCGTGATCCGAGCGTGGTGGGGGGGTCGTCTTCCAGAAGACAAAAGAAAGGATCGAAGGGCGAGCAGTCTTAACTAAGAGTCTCATCTGATCAGTCTTAACTAAGTGTCGCATCTGAAAAGTCTTAATTAGCAGTCTCATCTGCAAATTCAAACTACATACATCGAGAGCTATCATAAAGTCGGGTTACATTTCTATCATACTTCAATCGTATTCGTCGCCAAACAATTGTAACGTTCAAATGAGTCCTTTTCGAGGAGGCGGATAGAAAGCATTGCGAATTTGTCAGCATATCTCTAATACATCGGGCGCATTTATCGTTAAACTATCTGTTAGTCCTACTTCATTGTTACAAATATATAATATATTAACCCTGTTAACGCAGTGTTAATTCATTAAACCACCCCTATTATCCTAATCGAAATAGGGGATCGATCATTTCGCGGCGTCGATAGTCAAATCGTAACGGGAATTTACGACTCCCGTTGACGTGCTTCCTCGCGAACGCGTCTCTCCGCGAGTGAACGAAACATTTGGTCCTTCGAGCCGGATCACGTGTCAGCGAACAGTGCACTTATCAGTGACTACACAGTGCCACGTGAACACAGCGAAAACAGTGATGTCAGAAGCGTCACCCTCGAAGAAACATAAACCACTGGTCGAGCAACTCAACCACGCCGCCTCCGGCCGTAGCTGGGCAATCAGCAAGGCAACGAAATCCAACAACTTTAATCACACAACCGAACGACTGGACGTCAGGAAGGAACGCCTTCTTCCTTGAGTATACACGCGACCTCACGCCGCACAGCAACGAGCAACAACGAATATCCGGACTAGCGTCCATCTCAACTACAAGGTAAGCTCGTTCCTTATATTGACAATCTACTATCCGCCGCAACGATGGCAAGCAAAGGCCAACTCAGCTCCTTTCGTCGGAAACGCGCCTACTGTAGCTGCCGATTCACGTACGTATCCAACCGACTGGATGAGTACGAACAATCCGGTAGTCAGGAAACGTCTTCATTAACAAAATACGAGAAACTGCTGACCGATGCCATAAATCAATTCGAAACAATTCAACTCGAGTTAGAAGTACTAGACGAGGAAGAACAAGCGCGCGGTTTTGAGATCATGGATCAGTACATCGCGGTAGACTCAAAACTCCAACGTATCCTCAGAAACACACAAGCAGCATCGCCGTCAACATCGACAATTCCTCCCACCGGTACATCATCCGCAATCTCAAATCCGCTAACGATTAAATTACCAAACCTTCAGCTCCCTGTGTTCGACGGAGATCTAGAAGAATGGAGCACGTTCCACGATACGTTTTCGTCGACAATTGATAAAAATCCCCACCTCACGGATGTAGAGAAATTCCATTATTTGCGGTCCGCCCTGCGCGGAGAAGCGGCGGATTGCTTGAAAGCGTTACCCTTCAACAACAAAAACTACAACGACGCTATAGCCCTCCTAAAGGAGAATTTCGAATGTCCCCGAGACACCGCCTTCAGCCACTGCATGGCACTGATTGAATACCCCAAGTTAATCAAGGAATCTCCAACTGAATAGAAACGATTAGTCCACACTTTCAAACAACACATCTACGCTTTGAATAAGTTGGGCGAATCCTACCCCGACACAAGTACTATGATCAACAGCCTCATCATCTCTAAACTGCCATCGTCTGTCCAAAAACAGTGGCAGATGACATTGCCCAACAACGAGATCCCGCAATACACACATTTATTGAATTTCCTCGAAAAGTTAGCGCGCAGCTCCAAATCGATCACCCCGACCAAACAAGCAAGAAACGCACCGGAGCGATCCGGTTCGACCCGTCAACGCTTATCACAAGGACAGGTATTTACGGCAATACAGGTCACGCCGGCATGTTCCACCTGCCAAGGACCACACCCCATTTGGAGATGTGACACATTCAAAACCAAATCCCTTTACGAGCGCATTCGAGAGGTCAAAAGAGCGTCTTTATGCACTAACTGCCTCAGAAAGGGACACACAGCGCGAGACTGTGGTGCCGGCTCATGTCGCATATGCAGACAGCGACATCACACGTATTTACATCCTGATCAAGGTCAGATCAAACCACGATCATCGAGCGGTCGATCGTCGAGCGACCGATCATCTGGCGCACGATCACCACCTAGTTCACAGATACCGCGTTCGGCACATCGATCGAGACGATCCTCAACGTCTCCCCGACCGTCTCCCAGAACGTCTCCAAAACGCGAATCACGGCCATCGCGAACAAAGGTAACTGCATCAAATCCTCGCCCAGTATCCAATCTTCAACGACAGAACAAACAATGACGGCGACAGACAGGCGCACGGGGGACAAGGGAAACTGACTCATTGACCACAACTTCATCCACCACATTAACCAACGATCTTTTAATCACTGCCCGCGTTGACTGCACGCGTCAACATATTAAACGACAAAACTCAGCCCTTGCGCTGTCGAGCACTGTTAGACACTGGTTCCAGCATGAATTTCATAACTGAGCGACTTGCCGACTCATTGAAACTTTCTCAACATAAATGTTCGGTTCCAGTCGGAGCCCTTGATACCTTGTCGATGATTTCGAACCGTTTTGTTACAGCCACGATCACATCCACGAGTAGAACCTACCAACGCACATTGACGTTCCTTATTATACCTACAATTTCAACAGCAATCCCAGATCAACCCATAGACCGATCAACAATTCCAATACCTAAGAATATCCAGCTAGCCGATCCAGCATTCCATTTGCCAGCCCCGATCGATATCTTGCTCAGCTCGGGACCCACAGTCGCTTCATTATGTGTCGGTCAAATCAACTTAAATCCATCAGCCGGTACCGACCTGCGTCCGCAAAAAACGCGATTCGGATGGGTCATCGGGGGGAGCCCATTCTTCTCATTGACCGCAAGAGTTTTTCATGCCTCCACAACGGATCTAGAAACGGACATCACCCGCTTTTGGGAACTCGACGAAGGCCCACAGACAAAACATACGTCAGAAGCGGATCGACGATGCGAGGAACATTTCCAAAATCACGTCCAATGCACCGGCGAAGGACGATACATCGTCGCACTCCCCTTCAACGAAAAACTTTCCTCACTCGGGTCATCCAAAGCAATGGCGATGAAACGACTCGCCTCTCTCCAACGCCAATTCCAACGAAATCAACAATTTGAAACAGCGTATCGGGCGGTCATTCCGGAATATTTGGAATTGGGCCACATGACCAAGGTCACATCACACCACTAATCAGCTGACGAGTATTACCTACCACATCTTACCACATCATACCACCCTGTTAACACAGTGTTAATTTCATTTAACCACCTCTATTATCCTAATCTAAATACTGGATCGATCATTACGTGGCGTCGATTGTCTAATCGTAACGGGAATTTACGACTCCCGTTGACGTGCTTCCTCGCGAACGCGTCTCTCCGCGAGTGAACGAAACAAAGTTAATAGGAAAACTATTTTACCCACAATCTTAATTCTTCGATAAAGCAAAAAAAAAAAAAAAAAAAAAAGAGAAAAAAAAGGATGGGATCAGGTTATATATCGCCTAAAATGTTTCTGCAGTAGACGCAGCGGACTCATCACAGAAAGCGACAATATTGCAACATATGCCAATCATGTTCCATATTAACCAAGAGACCAATACAAAAGCAATATATATATATAGTTTAACTAACAATACACAAAATCAATAAATACCCCAACAATTACAGATAAGTTTATATATTACAAATAAAATTGTAAATATGTATATGTCGGAGATGTAGAGACATCGAGCATTTCTTTTGGAATACTTGGGCTCGAGGTGACGCAACTGGTCGCTGAACGTAGCCACGGTCTCGGGATGAACGTTTAACTTGGCAGAAGAAGTTCCAATATTGTGGGACACGCTGTATTAACGGACAAGTCCCGACCAGGAGCAATGTCGGCTCTATGCAGGACTGCCTAGCAACGGTGCCTGGAATGTTGTTGATATTTCTAATCAATATGTAATTGACAAATGAGATCCAGGCAGTCTTTTATTGAGATCTCCTTGGCGAGTTTACGGATATCGGGCAGTTAGTCTAGAAGATACCAAGCGATAGAGCTAACGTATTCTGCGATGAGAGAAAATACAGATTATTGTACAAAGAGTTTCCCGTTGACCGTGGATTCGTTTGAACCCAAGAATATTGTTAAAGGCGTTCGTTAAATTGTTTAATGTTAAATCTTGTCAAGTTATATCTATTCGTGTTAAATAATTTAAGTGTAATATAATTTAATTAAATTGAACAATGGTAAATCCAACTGAGGAATTAATACGCGCTCACAACTCAAAAGATGATTTAACGCAAAACTCCAATAATAATTCGACATATATATATGTCGGAGATGAAAGGATACCGGGCCTTCCCTTTGGAATTTCTTGGGAACTCCCCAATACTATGGATACATCACATGGTGTATGTATGTATCTGCTCGAAAAGTAGAGGCGTTTCAAAGTCGCCTCTATTCTTTTAAATGAAACTATATACACATCTTTTATACACCATTCGATGAATTGTTTAATTTTCTACAAAAAAGTATTATGGTACTTGGGTAAAATGATTAGTTTAAAAAATATTTTAGCTTTAATGTACAACATTTTAATGTACAAATAACTTATCGTATAAAAGACAATGTAATGTCTTTTTCTTTATGTTTTCCTTGTATTTCATTGGAACATTGAATATTTCGTCTTAGAAGTGTTAGTAACATGAGATAGATGCATTTCTTGCTGTTAAGATATGGGACTGTTGCTATCTAAACGAAAATGTCCTAAAGATGACAAATATAACATAAAATTAACAAAAAGTTCTCGATTATACAAACGTGTCAATACACGCATTGGTATGCGATGAAGATGTCATAAACACAATATGGATCGTACTATAATCGGGAAATCGTTATTTGAATACAGTAAAATTTCAATAAAAGACATCATAATGCTATCAATCATAAAGGCTACTTTGCCCATGGATTTAAATATGAAAATGCTCATAATGAAGTTCAAAGTTTAGGTAGAGTTCATGCTTCGTGCGAATCGATCGCGGATATCTATTCTTATTGCAGGGAGGTGTGCCTGCTAACAATTGATACAATGCTTAGTACTGACGGTCTAATTGATGCACAGGGAAGAATTTAGAAATTAATCAAATGAAATTTGGCCGCCGAAAATGCAAAAGAGGTCACGTAATCGTAAACCGATAGATTTTTGGTGCTTTATACATGAAGAACAAACAACTTCATCTAGAGACGCACCCCAATAACAGACAAGATCATGATACGTTGATTCTGATTAACAAAAAACATATTTTACTATAACGACTTTTCCCCACTGCTGAAGAATGTACGACTGCTTAAAGCGCGAATAATAATTAATTAGAGAGAAATTAATCCGTCAATCACTCTGCTAACTTTACAAATTACAAAACTGAGGTCAATATTCAGACAATTGAATCTCGATGGAGATCGAGTGTTTATGTCTTCAAAGAGGAAGAGTCAGACAAGGCGATTTAAATTATAATCTCTGTGAATATTTGTGGCGAAGAAAAGCAATAGGAAAGGCCTCGACTTATTTGCAGAATAATTCGGTTAATCCAAGTTTATCTTAAAGTCAGCTACTAAAATTACTCGTTATAATAATCATTGTCACTATTTGTTACGTCTGGCGACTCGCTACAAATCGTATTCCCAACCGTCGCGCGCGAACTACAATGCCGCTGTCCGATCGCCTCGTAAGGCCGGCGAGGTGCCTACAATGTCGCGGTGTGCGCATATTTCTCATCGGGCGTCGAGCTCTAGAAGCTTCGAATTCGGTCCGGTATTTTTCCAACATACAAAAAGGGGCGTACCTGATCGTAGCGCGAACGGTGGCGTGATCCGAGTTTGGTGGGTGGTCGTCTTCCAGAAGACAAAAAGAAACGATCAAGGGCAGTTAGTCATCTTTGAGGAGGCGAATCGAAAACATTGCAAACTTGTCAGCACGCGCATTTATCGTTAAATTGTCTGTTGCTCTCTATTGTTATAAATACAGATTCTATTAACCCTGTTAACGCAGTGTTAACTTATTCAAACACCCCTATTATCCTAAACGAAATAGGGGATCGATCATTTCGCGGCGTCGATTGTAAGATCGTAACGGGAACTTACGACTCCCGTTGACGTGCTTTCTCGTGAACGCGTCTCTCCGCAAGTGAACGAAACACTATTCATTGGCAGAACGAGTCGTAAATTCAAATTACAATAGGTTATGTTGAATAATTTCGAACATTTTTCGAATTTTTAATATTGCTGCCGGTTTATGATATAGACCAGATTATGTATTATAAGTTTAGGTGATCTTGATTGGTTCTGTTCTTCGTGCGATAAATTTGACAAATTAAAATTAAATAAATAATAACTAATACAAAATTAAAACTAATTGATTTCCGATATAGATAGATTAATATAGCTTTTTTTATAAAATGTCTAGCTGGATCGAATAATGTTATAAGAGATATACGGTGATATTTAAAACACTTAAGATCACCTTGGTATCTCAGAAAATATGATATAAAAAAAAAAAAAAAAAAAAAAAATAAAATTGCATCCAATGGATAAATTTGAACCAGCTGCGACATAACTCATTTAATACATTTTTCGATCAAACCAATGGGCAACAAATTATTTTAGATAGTACCTCTTATTGCTTCACCCTTATATTCTATTATATTTCCAATTATTTATCGTATATCGTACGTGTTTTATAAATATTTTGAAATTTTATTGACACTGCAATAAGACACGATAATTGTGTTGATAAAATATGAACCCGATCTGAAAATATATGTAGAAGTTACAAAGTATTTGAGATAGTCTGAATACTGAGGATTACTCATATCGTGCATGATTGCCTGTTTAAATACTTTAATAATTTCTGCAAAATATATACATACTGTTACGCCACAAGGCTTACTATAAGCCATATTCCTAACGTTCGCGCGCGGCACTACAGTGTCGCAGACAGATCATCTTATAGGATCGGCGAAAATCCATACAACGTCGCGGCGAGCGCATTTCGGCCGGTATCTTATATACACACAAAAAAAGGCGACATGCATGATCATAGCGCGAACAGTGGCCTGATCCGAGCGTGGTGGGGGGTCGTCTCCGGGAAAACAAAGAAAGGATCGAAGGGCGATCAATCTCATCTGAAGATTCAAACGGCATACATCGAGAGGTTGTAACGAATAAATTAAAGTCGCTTAGTTTATCGAATTCATCGAGAGATATCACAAAATCGGGTCGTATTTCTGTAATACATCAATCGTATTCATTGCTAAACAATTTGTAACGTTCTTCTCATTATATTAACAATTGTTAAATATACAAGTTATATTTACTCTGTTAATACAGTGTTAAATTCATTGATCCACCTCTGTTGTCTTAACCGAAACAGGGGGACGACTAATTCGCGGCGTCGATTATCCGAATCGTAGCGAGAATTTACGCCTCTCGCTGACGCGTTTTCATCGTGATCGTGTCTCTCCGCGAACGGTCGTAACACATACATACTTGTATTAAATATCTTGTATATATTCAATATACATTTTCAGAATCGTTTAAAATTTTACTAGTACAAATTTTAAAAATAATATTTTAAAATGTTTCGTATAACATAGGTAATATATTCATAAAGAGAATACGAATACCTCCGTGATCATTGTTCTATTAGATTTTACATATTCTATTATATCCCCAATTATTTAATGTGTTCTATTAGATTACATATATTACATGTTTGCCAATAAACAGAGCAGCAAAGGAAACGGTTAGTTTATCATTAAACGAAAATCTTTTAATATTGCTCCAACGGACCTCTAAAAATTGTATGAAGAAGTCTCCAATCGTTTTGGAATAGCGAATGGAAGAATTTTGCAGCATTATATGTATGTTACAGAAGCAGAATATTTTGCCCCATCGCTTGAAATTTCCTAAACAGCACAGAGGAGACAGCAATGCCATTTATTCACAACGTCCCTTATCTAAGCAATGAGGAGACACAGCAGCGATTGTGCTGGATAAAGGTGAAATTTCATCGGCCGTACCGCCGTACGCGGCTGTGTCTGAGGCAGCTATCATAGCCGATTCATACGGGTGATACGCATTGCCCGCGTCTCATTCGTGTAACCCTAGTTCCTACATAGCTGCACGATGCATAGCCGATAGACCGATCGCTCGGAAAACAATCGATCGCATAATGATGCGACAGTGTTCATGCGTCCATAGCTTCTGACGTGAAATAGAAAAGGATCGGTGACGGAACTGTGAAGGTAGAAATAGATAACAAGTCTGCCGTATAATAATTATTATGAGAAAGATTCATAAGCCTGATCATCAGCGACAGTGTCATGCTAAAATAAACATTAACATGATCCAGCTACTTGAGACGGTGTGACAGCATGGCCTCATAGTGGGGTCCGTTTTCGTCTCTGTATCAGTGAGACAATACTATCGCAACGATAAGACTTATATCAAATTTTGTGTTCATAAAAATTTCATTAACATATTAGTGAGATTTCCCTGTTTAAAGTAAAACTAAACATAACATTGTTATCGTGTTGTCGGCGATAATCAGATACAAGCGAACTTTTCGAAACATCCTAAAAAAAAAGTACAATATTAAAAAAATCAATAGTGACCGACCTCTAACAAATAAATTTTTTTAGGCACCACATGAGTGCTACAGACTAGGCTGCCAAAGGAATTTCTTAATGAGCAATTAATGGAACTGAAAATACACAACGTTTGATTATATCACAAAGTTATCACTGTTTCTAACATTTCTTAAGAATGTTCAAAATAGTGCCTGATCAACAAAATGATGCTTTTCGGAATTCTAACCGTAGCGGGGACCGATGAGTCTAAACATGGTATTCAATTCCAATTGAATTATGTTAAAAACTAACACCTCGGATTTCTCATTTGCATTATTAAGGGATTGAGAGTCAGGCATGAAAATCTAAATTATGTCTATCTGTGTATTATGTGTATCTGTTTCAAAAGGCAATGTTTTATATGTGGAACTTATTGTGCGAACAAGGCTACTTACCGGGCGAATGTCACAACCGGCACACTTCAAACCCGATGAACTGATTACGGAGATAAAGTGTGGCGGCACTCCACGACAATGTATATCGCCGAAGTGCCTAATGAGTCACCAATATCCCAACGGTCCTTCCGCCGAATGTTCGAGAAAAAGGCATACTGGGCAAAGGTCGTGGAAGCCTAATAAACGTGTGGATATTGGGGATATTGAGGGGTGACAAAGAAAAAAGAAACAGATCCGATAGAAAGTCAAATTGTAAGAGCTTCAGTCTTGAAAAGTCACGGTTGGAGTTCAGAAATAAATTGTAGTTAGTGTAAACCAAGTGTTAGGAAATAAATTCTCTCTTTTTTATTTTTTATTTTTATCTTTTATTTTCACCTTCGATTTCTCTTTTTTATTTTACGTGACACGAACATAGCTCAATCGTACTTCCTATTTCAGCCGAAATTCTTGCGTAAAAATCCGTAAATTTGTAAACTCAATATCTCAAAAACTAATTGAAATTGGTTGTACAAATGGAAAGATAATCTTAAATAAAAGATAAAGGGAGTCTTAAGAAACATTATCGAACGATCTGAAGAAAAATATATAGTTCGATGTAGGAAAACGAACATAACATTCTTAGTTCGGAAAGTAATTATGTAAAAGCATTCGCCTTCTTCATATAAAATATTTTTTCATCCCTAATACATTAGGAAATCAGTATGTAAATGGCTGTACAGTGTTATCGCAGATACTTTGTATAAATGTATAATAAGTAATAAGGTTGAACTTTATTTTAGGAAACCAAACACAGTTGACTTTTTTATGTGCGATCTTGTAGTTTTCGATACGTTGAATGTAAAAATGTAAATTTTAAGTTGCCGAATTCATTAGTTTAAAAATTATAACTAGAACAAGGGATAGATCCAATTGGCAGTCAGCTAACAAAATAATGGGGAGAAGTTGTTTCTGTGCGAATTTTTTTGGCATCGTTTTTATTATCATAACAACATTGATTTGACATCGTAGATGGAAGTGATTCGAAGACAGCAAATTCTTTAAGAAGGTAAGCAGAAGTCGAGAACTTGTTGTGACTGCTCATTTGCGCGGACCAATTAGATGTCACTTGTACAGTCCATTCATTGAGCGAAACATGAATAATAGCCAATGTGGCGTCAAAGTAAAGTGTAAAATATCCTAAAAATTCTTAGTGTTACATAAATATAATTTTTTAATCTCTGGATTCAGCAACTTCAAACCTACATTTTCGGATTCTACGCATCGAAAACAATTAGATTGCACACAAAAAGGTCAATAACTTTTGGTCCCATGAAGTGAAGTTCAGCCAGTAATAATATTCTATACACAATAATGTCCGAATGTAAGTAATTTTCTCTTTTATAATTACTATAATTTAATTAATGTAATATATTATAATTTTATAATTACTAAAATGTTTATGGAAAAATAGTTTGTTAAAAAGTAATGTTCTGTAATATTATGAAAATTACGCTTCTTCAATCCTGCAAACTTCCCATATTTAGTGAAGATGACATTGTCAATGATATTCAGTTCTATAAGAAGGCAGTTCTTTCCAATAATTATGTTAGTGAGGAGAACTTTTTAAAATAAAACAATTCTTCCAAACACTTAACAGAAATCGTGAATTGCGGTCATAAATCGTCTATAGTGCTCGCCGCATAATTCCCACTCATAAGACTGCTAAGTGCTACGTGTTGAGTATCAATTTTGGTTACTCGAAGAGAAACTAAAGAGACATAGCGTATTATAATCACGTACAACCACAAACTGTTCGAATTTTTACAATAATTAAAGTTATAGATGTTTAACGACTTTATTTATATAGAATCGATAATAATAACAAAAATTTTCTTGCTATGCTGATAATACAAATTTCAGTTTATCTGTATTTTGTAAAATTGCTTGAAGCTTATAGATGCTAATGAAAATGGAGCAATAATAACGTCATTCGGTAGGAGTTAGGTATTTATTAAGAAATTATGTACACACAATTATATTGAAATTGAAAAAATTATAAAAGACAATTACAAAGAAAGGAAGAAAAGTATAAAAAGTAGAAAAAACTAAACAAAAGATCACAGAAGTATACACATACTTACACTACTTCATCAATGAATATTCAACGCAGCTGTAAAACGTTCAGGGAACAAATTTTCCATGTTCTTTATATCTTATCGATAGCGGTAGACGTAGAGAAGTATAGCGAAGGAAAAGAAAGATTTCAATTTAAGATAACTTACGAATTGTTAATTTTTATAATATGCTACCTTAACATTTTTTAATATAAGATATTCGAAAGAATTAAAGAAAATAAGGTTGATTATCATACATCCTCCACGCATTGTCCTACAAAAGATCTAATTACGTCAAATTATATCTCCTTCGAAATCATCCAACTTTTATTTGAAATATTTTTCATTAAAATCATTACTTACGCAATGATCGAAGTGATGGATCCTGTATAGACATTTTAAAAATGAGGTCAAACTCGATATTATTATAAAGTTTTAGTTTATAGTAAATTTTATATAAAAGTATGTGGATACTGTCGCATTGCTCGATTATAAAATCTCGCCAATGTGTCGATGAATATTGTATTAAGAACAAATTTCAGATAAAAAAGTTTCATTGTTGCGTTAGTATCGGTCTCACTAAAACGAAGGCGAAACTGTTGGCTGCGGATCTGGTGATGTGACAAAGATCAAGTTTCAAACAGTCCAAGCGGTAAATACAACGTTGTTCCATCGCGCAAGTATCACTTAGGACGCGTCCATTTAAAATGCTGTATTTTTTCATATCATATTTGTAGGTCGGTCGGTTTGTCGTTTGTGCAACGTGCGTCTAGAAAGAGGTCTAAATGGCATCTGACGATCAACCGCTTCTGCAGCAATCTAGTCTGCATTTTAATCTAACATCCGACTGTAGCAGCCAAATTTTATTAAAATATCGTTATTTTTAGAATATATTTATATTTAATAAAAATTAGTATAAACGTATCCATTTTCCAATAATAATTAATATTGTTAAATATTTTTGTATTAAAAGGTGAATTTGTAGAACTATTCTGCTTTTCCGATTTCGATGATTTCCGAATATATAAAGCTTCACATTTTGAATAGATATAACCGTCGGTCGGCTTTAGTTTCTTATATTATATTTACGAAAAAACTGCAAATATTACTACAGTCTATTTCTGCCTGTAATTGTGCGGCTGTGGCAGGGTATACGTCAGTGTCGATTGCTGGTCGTTTATCTTTTGTTTAAGAGTCTGACGAAGCTGCAAGAACGCAGCACATGTCTATTGTAACATATAATTCACTTACAAATATATATCATTAATGTATTGGGTTTGCGTTAGTGTTAGAACATTCAATCTGGCCGTCCTGGCAATGCCTTATGAAAAATATGCTTTGGTTAATAAAAATGAATAAAAAATAGGAAAGATATCCATTTTTTATATAACAATCAATTGTTTTATTATTAAATATTCGTATTTTACAAGCATATATTTATTTAACAGGATATTCTAGTTAATATTAGAAGTGCATGCATAAGATTTTGCACACATATTTTTGAAATTATATTCTTGTAAAAAATGTAAAAAAGAAACGACTTTTTCAAACGTTTATTATGGAACTCCCCTTAATAAAATGTAATAATAATTTCGTTTTTATGATAGAGTTCGATTTTAAAAATATTGCAAAATCTCGCCTTTGATGTTTTATAATGAGTAATTATAACAATTAGTTTCGCTTGAAATTTTAGATTTTGTCTTCATAGCTCTATATCTAATAACAGAATTATTTGAAAGGAAAAATATATGTGGATTTCATCATTTTTATCCGTTTGCAGCTCATTGCAACGTTAATCGATTTCGATGAAATTTTCATCATTTAAATTTTAAGAATCGAATTTTTAAACTGTTGCAAGGTTTTCTTACTCAGAATAAGTAAGCGACATGAAACAGAATAGCCAAGCATGATATGATTTTAAATTTCGAATGCTTCTTGTTATACAATTATTCCTTTTCTACAAAGATGGTTTTTCGTAACAAAGCTTTTCATTTTCCATATCTTCATTGATGTATTCCCCTGTGAAATATTTCATGTTAATGTTTCTTTCTTTATAATTGCCTAGCAGCAGGATTATGCAAAAATAGCGAAACTTCCTTCGAGTGTAACATTGTCCATTTGTCTTCTAGAATGTTCCATTCTCGACAATTAGAATATTCGAGAGTACTAGAATATTCCCTAAGGAAAGAAGAATGTTTCCAGGAACAGTTTTGTATCGTTCAAACGTACCCCAATCACCGATAAGATGTACGAAACTAAATATTTTGGATGTTAAGTAAATTAGTTCTAAATTAATGTCTTATAATATACTTTAGTATTAATTCTTGTCTTATAAAAGACAACCTGATATATTTTAATTAAACATTACAATCGCCAGAATCTTTAAGACCAACAAATTTTTTTCCAGAAACTATAAAACTCAACCTATGTTCTTAGTTGAATTATAACTTATTGTAATATATGAATATAAACAAGTCATTCAAAAAGAAAGTGTGCTTTTATATATGTTTAATAAATGAACTATATAGGAATATAGGAATTTATAATATTTATCATACACACAATGCTAATTTTTATCTTACAAAATGTTTTCAATAGTACTAATTTTAGGAAAAAGGAAAAGAAAATAATATATCGAAGCTTAATAATATTGAATGAGTTCCGCTTAAATATTAGTAGACACACGATCATTGTTCAAATTTCATTATTTTACATTTATTCCTATTTCTGTGCTCTAAAATATTTTCCTTTCAAGATTGATAAAAATCAAGTTCAACGGAGGAAAAATGTTTTAAGAAAGCATTATAGAATTATACAAATAATAGCATTTTATGGAAACCATATCATGTTCCGATTCATTAATACGAATATGTAAATGCATCTCTCTGCCTATTCAAGATACTCTTTACATTAAAATCTTTGTAACAGCAATTGAACTAATAATATTAATGAAAAATATGAATCGTTTACTATTACGAATCTTTAAAAATATTTCATGATTGAAATTTAAATTTCAAACTAAATTGCTATATGTCAAAGCAAACACAATGCAATTTAACGATTCTACTTTAATCAAAATTTACAAATCCAGTGCATAACTTTTACTACGATACTTAGATAAAATAAAAATAGAACTACATATGAATATCAATGCACGAATGGGGTTCTCGTTTTAAGTTCTTTTTCATTGCGTATTAAGCTAAAACCTCTTCTTTCAAAGGCTTCTTTGTTTTTCGTTGTTCGCATAATCATTAGACATCATTAATCATCGTAATGTATCACGATATAAATTACACGTCTTGCATACAAAAAGAGACGTATAAAATGTATTTGACAATTGACAAATTACTATTAAATAATTGAACTATATTTCGTTTATCCCCGTATCACTGTTATTATTTGTTCGAAACATAAAATTTTGAGATAAAGGTACATTTCAGTCACGGTACTTCTTTATATATTTACACTATTGCTTTTGCACATTTAAAATATGTAAATTAAAACAGTTGAATACCATTGTGCGTCAGTAAATGCTTCAAAATACGCGACAAATAACATTAAAAATGTGCAATATGAACAAATGTTGATACATGATATCCACCCAAAGGAAAATTAATAGAACCGTGAAGAATTAAGATGTCCATAAAAAAGACAACCCTTGTTAAATTCGACTTTTTAGATAATAAGAGATTCTACAATAGTATTGGGAAGTGAAGCTCACATGATGAAATCGATATTATAAAAAAATAATTCATCTCTTGTTTTATTATCGAATGATCATTAACTTGTTCTATCTATAAAAACAGATATATAAATAGTTACACTCATAGCAATTGCATAATATATAAGATGATTGAAAAATATTGATATATCTAACGAAGAAGTTAAAAATATTAGAGTATTCAGTAGCCTTTTTAGAAAGAAACTAACATGGACTATTATAAGTATTATGAGCTCATCAATTTGAATTGCTTCTTACTTTCGTCAGATTCTGCCGGTTATTGGGTGCCACAATTTCTTCTTCTCTTGAATCAATCGATGTCACTCGTCGTTAAACATAACACGAAAGAAAGAATCAGAGAAACGAACCGAACCCGCGGATGTTCTCCACGTGACTGATAACTGTACGTTGTCGACAAGGAAGTAAAACAGAACACCAACCAACGCGCAAGTCCTAGCTTCCCCAATGATATAGATATCTATACTACCGTATAATTCGTGATTTCACCAAAACAGTTTCTACGTTCTTTCTTTGCCCCTTTCAGTCGGTTCTAACTTTCAAAGTGCGTTACAAAAATAAGAGGGGAAAGTACTCTCACAATCGGTTTAAGCACTTTTTATTTGTAAAATGATATATTTGAAAATAAAGTTGTTTGCAAAGAAATTTCAAAATCTTACTTCAGAAATAAATTATTTCCAAACAATTGATTTCAAGATAAAGAGTAATAAATCATCATCTTTAGCGTTTAAGCACAGCCATTCAACACGTTTCTGTATAATCTCTTGAAACCGCCTTAAAATATGGCTAAATGCATTCACATAATTCTATGTAAAAAAATTGCAGTAACATTGATTTTTTGTTGAATAAGAAGTTTTTTGGTAATCTTTACTATTGCAATTTAGTGATGGTATACACTACTACTAGACACGTGACATGACAACTTAATAAACCAAAATGATGAAATTCAATGAATTCGTCATTTGGAGGTCATCGCATTGTAGATTATTAATCTTGTCTTGACATCAGCTACAGTACTATTAACCTTAACTTTTTATCGGAAGTAACACTCTTTTGCAATTTCGAATATTGCAACTTTGTAGATAATTCGAAACTGACTAAAGCCTGCAACAGAATATATTAGACACAAATAGAACAAATGTGAATATTTAATGTGAGATCATTAATGAAGCAATTTGAATTTGACATTTGGTTTCAAAATTTGAATTTAAATTTGGAGCGAGAATTGAAAATTTGTTTTGAAGATCAAAATGAAAAATCACATAGTTTGCTTCTTAAGAATTTAACAATTTTGTACTGACAAGATTTGCTAGTTTAAAATTTTTTAATAGTTTTATTTACTTATCAATGATTATATTTTATTTAATTTCATTTCTGTTTCCCATATTAAAAATTAACATAACTTGCATAATTTCCAATCCTGTCACTTTCTTCAATGATTGTATCTGTATATTAATTATTATAATTACAGTTACAATATTAAAAAATATAATAATAAAATATATTTATTATTATATAATATAATAATAGAAAATTATAAGTATTAATACGCGGGTATAATCATTATTAATAATATCTATAATTAATTATAACACCTTAATAATTATTATACAATAATATTAATTTTTCCAAAAATTCGGTTGTGAAATGTAATTTGTCAGAATAAAAAATTTTTTATTGAATACAAATTTAATTTTCGACGTAATAATTTACGAATATATCTAAAATAAAAGTATAACTTTTATTATCACGATCAACACTATGTGTACAAATAATTTTCGCATAAGATTTTTGTTGAAAATCAACGTTAATCATGAGTGTACTTTGCTTTAGCTATAGCAAATTCAAATATTTAAAGCATTATTTTATTGTTAAAACATTAAAGGAATTACGGCGAGAAAATAGTAACAAGGAAATAATTCTATCGTAATAACGAACAATCACAGTTACTAACTCTGAACTAAAGAATTTACTTCTTCTTGTCATCTCAAACAATTTAATATTGTATAAATTTTAATTTAATTTAATTTCATTTAATTAATTTAATTACATTGCCATTATTCTGCATATTATAATGTATCAAAATGTCTTTTTATTTTATTATTATATATTGTATTATAATAATTTGCCCATAATTCTTTAAATACATTTGAAATACACATGAAACAGTTCAATGAAATGTTTTAATTAAATTAATTAAATTCATTACTAATTGTAAGAGACAAATATATGTTTTAGCAAAATTTTGAAGAACATAATAATGGGGTACTAATACATCTTCTAACAGCATTTCCAATGACAAACGCTTTGGTAATACATAAAGAGTGCTGAAAAATAACTCTGCCAGCCAGAAAGGCCTTCAAAGTATCCACTCGATGTAAATCCGGACAACAAACCGTGAGTGGAATATCCATTCTATTTGTCAACTCCAATTTGCTATAGTAAATTAGATGGCTATTTAGACTGGCTATCAAATAGACAATTTAAAAAAAATCGCGATGTGTGTTTTATCATATTCGCAATGGTAATTAACTTACTATTGACAAAAAAAGAAAAAAAAGAAAAGAAAAAAAAGGATGAGAAGAGGATAGGAAAATTCCGTATGAATTATTTCCGTAACTCTAGTAGCTATCAATCTATGCACTTAGATTTACAGTGTATCCATTTAGAAGACGCTCGTAACATGCGATCCAAGAGCTGGAATATGCTATATCACAGTCCAGTGAGAGAAGATTGGGCATGATATAGACGCAACGATACTTAAAAAAAAGCGATCATTCATCCACGCAATTCTAATTAGAAGACTAAAACAATCACGACGGAGTCTTAAAACAAAAACAAAAATTATTATGTAATATGAACAAACAGCTATTACAAATATTTTTATACTACAAATTCCAATATTATAAAATTAACGAAAAGTTAGCATTTTTAAATTTAACTTCTAATGATAGGAAACAAAATAAATTTTAATATGTGTAGTCTCTAAAAAAACCCTAACGATTCATTATCAAAATTGCTAAATACAATCACAAACTAAAGCAGTCACGATTATCATTTGTTCGCAATTCTAATTGAAATCTTGATTAGTCTCTCGCGACAGAAATAAAAAGATTCAGAACTTTTTCGTATGTCTAATTTAAAGCATAGTCAATCTTTCGCAATACTAATAGGCAAAATCGCGGCTTACCCAATATGTTGGTGAGTCAATATACATTGGTCAATAAATAAAATAGACGACTACAGATGCTAAAAGCGAGCATAGCGAGAGTAGTAACAAGAATGACTTTCCATGCTTTGGCTGATCCAGAGAATGAAAAGTCATTAGTAATTGTCCTTTTCTATGACAAAGCCAAATCTCTTCTTTCTTCGGGTACAATGCCCGCTGGAACTTAAATCTAAGTTTAAGACTTTTTAATCGCAAAACAAAATATAACTTATAAAGGTGAAATGAAGATATAAATTGCGGAATCTAATTCAAGTGCACAATGAATGACCATCTATCACAGTGATAGTTGTCTGTTTGTATATACATGCTCGAGCAATATAATATCAACTTTCGTTCCGAGACATTCCCGCGACCACCAACGCGAAATTCGAAAAATCGATGGACGAAGCCAGAGACAAATAGCGTGCTCCACTCGTGCTAGCTTCAACGTCGATTCTCCAAATGAAATTTCCCGTTGGACACGCGAAAACATGTCCACCCAATCAGGCTCTATTTATTTATAATTAACACTCGCAAAGTATGGTATATATACTACCTTGTCTTATATTTCCAAAAATGACAAAACAATCACACCGACATATTCGCTCCTTCTTGTTCTCTCTCGAGACACCTCCAACCGGGTTTGCCATATAATTTTCACACAAATACTACGGTTACGTACGATTTTCTTGAAATTCATTGACGATGGCTAGTGATTGCTTATATTATGCTAAGTAAAGTATATAATCATATAGATAAAAATACAATAAATACAATAAAAATAATATCTAAAGAAATAATATTATTGTAGCAGATAATTCACAATTTTGTGTAATTGTAATTTAATAGCAAGATTAATAGCATTATACTATTTATAATATATAGTACATATTTAATAGCAATGTTGTCGTAAATTGTAATTGGACTCATATTTGTGAAATTTATAATATTTAAAAATGATGGTGTATAGCAAAAACGACACAATTCCACAGCCTAATCGCATACACATGCAGTGTGGAAAATACGATAAGCTAAGGCAAAAGCAGTTGCTGAAAAATAATATTAAATTTATAAACTGCGGCCATCATGCCCATTCCCTTTCTTCCACCCAAATAGCACCTGATCTCGTAAATAAGGTTATAACAATGAATATAGAAAGGGTAAAATCCGAAAATCCTAGGCTATAAATATGAGCAGGCTAATTAGTACATCTATTATAGCTAATTATACGCAAAAGGGGGCCCGAATTCCAGTTTTGTTGAATTTCGGATGTGTTATAAAGGGAAGGGTTCTGGTAAAGTGTTCCGAGGCATGAGGTGCTCGTGATTCAAACGTGGTTCAAACGTTATGACAAAAAAAAAATTACATTTGTTACATTACATTTACTTCAATATACAGTGATTCACAAAAGTGTTCAAACACCCATTGAAACAGAATAACTTTTTTAATATTAGGTTAAATGGCTTGAGCTTTTTTTGAGAAGCTAAATGGATTAGTTTACAAGATGTCGCGTAAACAATAATTAAAAAAAAAAATTATAACTGGTCGAAATCGCGAAGAAAATAGTAATTCACAATTTTTTATCTGAGCCTGCAGTGAAAATTAAAAAATACGTTCTGTAGATTTATGCCAGTTATATGCATGTTGAAAAATTCAGCGTGTTAACGAGGCATTGGTTAACGACGCTATGCGCTACAAACGGTTAAGTTAGTTTCTTTACGAGTTTGAGCTTATAACTGTAATAAATTTAAAAATTGTTACATTTTCCGATGCCTGTCCCTTGTTTCGGGATTGACTGATTTGCGATCATCTAAATGCTCAGAATGTAGTGTAGTAGTACATACAAAATTTGCGCAGCCCTCCCCCCCCCCCATAAACTAGCATGTCTTAAGACTTTGTGTACAACGTGTTTCCATATCGTAATTAAATTTCATATTATAATTAAAAAACTTATTAAGGTGTCAGCGTGTGACTATCATGGGTTTCTAAAATTGTGCATCGAGTTTTTTCGATAGTGTGAAATGAAGTAATGTTTTCTGAAATATTGTAGAAGTTTAACATTCTATACTTTGTATGTTATTGTTGGATATCTTATTCTATATTTTATTCGTAATTACATAGAAGTCTTAAAACTAAACATTTCTTAGAAGACTTTAGTTTTAATTCAGAGATATAGGATAAATTTAACATGCAATGTAAATTTGTGGCGAGTATAGAGTCTACCCGCGTCACATGTGACATTATCGTTTCACAATAACATAATATACCAGCGCTAATTGAACAGTAGGAATTATAATTAAATATAGCGAAAATCAATTATTTTTTACGCAGTAATGATCGGAATCGATTTACAGGTTGTCTAATCGATCTATTCAGGTTAGATTAGCGCGACAAGGTTGTCAGTTCTCGCGGAAACCACGTACGCGACGTATAACCACAAGGAATACATCAAAATCAATCAGACACGCATTAAAATTAATAGCGTTTCGTTGCTTGTTTTTTATAACCATGTAAATTATAAATTTAATAATACATTTTTGTAAGTTCTTGTATTGTTACTTGCAGTTTTAAATTTATATATAGCGTAGCGTTTAATTGTATATAATTTAATGACTTAGCTTAATTATTGAAAAATTGAAATATCAGAAAAATAAAGGCCATTATAGAAAACACGTATATCCGAATTGCCGTTTAACACAACCTACCGACACTTCGTGTATACCTATTCCTACCGTGTCCGGTGAAAATGACCGGTGATTGAAGAAGTAATAGTTTTTATGATTTAACTTAGATAATGGTTAATTTATAACAAAATGTGTGGTGGAACCGTGTCGGAATAGTTCTAATTGCTGGTGAAGATGTCGCCGCGGGGTACTGCTCTATTTTCCATCGCCTTAAATGATCGTGGAAGAAAAATATGGACTACGGGCGTCAGAATTCGAGAACCCGAGTGCCGAACGTTCGTAACCTTGTAGCGCTAACCACTACGCCATCGTCGTCCTGTATTATTTAGTGTCGAATGGCGGTATTTGTTATGTCGAGTGCCGCCACAAATGTATATAAAATGATGAACTTTCAGAAAATTTCGTCCAAATTTACTTTTGTTTAATTTCAATTATAGAGTTAAATAAAATTACACTTTTATTTATATAGAGACATATCTTATTGAACTTCGCTGCATTTTTTACAAATTATCTTATTATCAAAGGTACATTTGCCGCATATATATTTTCCGCATCTTGGACAGATTTTCGTAGTTTTGTAATTTTTATAATTTTTTGCATGATAAGTTTCTTGTAGTAATGAATCTGAACTTGTTGATAGTTTTATTGCATGGTTTTTGCCGCAGTTCTTTATACAACAGTAATGTATGCACCAGGTATATAACAATTTTGTGTATTCTCTATAGATCGGTTCCGTAATGTAGATACTATTGTAAATTTATTGGTTCGTAAACGTTGATTTCTTTCGCTCTTCTTTGCAAATTCTTTGCCCGTTATGCACCGCGGGCATATAGCAGAGCAATAAATGCATCTGGTTGTGTTGCATCTAGCTCCCTTTTAGTCCCCAATACTCTAAATGCTTCTTCTTCCGTATATTTTATTATATGACCCCTTATACGGTGATCAATGATAAGATAAAGTACCGTCTTTACTTGACCTTTCATTATATACCGTTTGGCATATCTCTAAAAATATTATGAACTGATGTCCTGCCATGTTTGGCACTTGCATCAATTTCTTTCCAAACTGTTCCGTTGGGCCCAGTTTCGATACGTTGGTTCTATACATCAGTCTCACTTTCTGCTGTCAACGATAATTTCCTTCCTTTTTGCTCTGGACGTGAATGCTTGTTTATAATATTCAACTCTGATTCGGTTGTAAATAGCTTTTCATGTGTTTTCATGCTGTTTTCAGTTGCTGAAGTTTCTTGTACATCGCACACTTTTTTTTTTTTTTTTCGTACGTGGAGAAATCCTCATAGACACTCGCTGTTGCACGCAACAGCAGAGTAGTGTCGGACTCCTACCGACTAAAACTCCACGGTGGTCGTCCCGACGATTGGTGGAAGCGACCTCGGGCTCTTTTTACAATTGCTACCAGGAGAGTCGCTCCTCGTCGTCTTCTCCCAGCTGTTTATAGGTGAGGCATCCCGGTCTATATTGGGCCGCTAGGGGGGGACCACACCCCCTAACGTCTCGTTCCTAGTTTTTTTTTGACGCTGCTAGGGAGGCGGCAGTGCCGCGTCCCTGTCGCGTATTGAGTTTCTTTGGCGCGACGATCTCGCAGGATCGCGCGTTCTCTTCCGATCTCTCTCCGCTCGCTCCTTCGCCAGCATCACTTGCTCGCAGTAGGTGCGGACGGCGTTGAACTCCTGATGGCCCCTGAGCATGGCCTTGACGATCGCTTCTGGGGCTAATCTCTCGCCGATGTCGAGCCGTAGGACGCGGCGCGGTTCTGCCCACGCTGGACAAAATTCCAGCGTGTGTTGCGCCGTGTCCTCCTCTTCTTTGCAGTGGTGACAGATGGAGGTCACCTCCCGCCGAGCGAGTACTGTACCTAGGCTTCACCCGAACTTGAGACACGTCACCGGATCCCTGGCATGCCCGGCCGTGAAAGATAGAAGGGGAGGATATGTACGTACGTCAAGATACGAATACTAATTATCAATTTAAATAGGTGGAGACTTGCACAAGAGCTAATGTACTAGTATGCCTGCGAAGCTAGGGTCGACGTGATGTTCATCTCGGAACCCTATCGATAACAGACTTGCTACTATAACGATGACAAGGGCGATGCTTCGCTCTGGGTAAAGGAATGCAACCGGACGAGACCACGCTGGACGCTAAGAATGGCATCGTTGGTATCAGTGTCGTCAGCATTGGGCAATTTTACTACTACATGCAAGAATTGGACTCGTTGATACAAGCGACCAAGAGGAGTTGCCCAGCAATGATCATCGCCGGCGACTTCAACTCTAAGGCTACCACATGGGGTGGGCTGACAAGGATGATAAGAGGAAGTAAAGAGAGATGCTAGAAGGAATTCTACGTGACGCTGGATCGGAACCCATGGGACAGGCCGTACAGGGCCATATCATGTCTAAGATGGCCCGGAAAGTACAGACGGACGGCCTTCACATGGATAGGGCTCGAGCTATATTTGACGAACTCTTCCTGACGAGGCCAGCGGAGTGAATGCAAGGTATATTGGGAAATTGCAACGGAGAAGAGGAAAAAGGCGACGACTGCAGAATCTCAGAGGAAGACCTGATGTATGCCTGTAGGAAGATAAGCCCGAACAAGGTGGTTGATGTAGATGGTATACCAGGGATAGCGATCAAAGCGTTGGTGGAGAGAAGAGCAGAGAAAATGTTGAGAATGTTGAATACCGTGAACGGCACGGGCAAGATCCCGGTGAAATAGAAGATAGCGAGGGTGGTAATCATAGCAAAACCGGGCAAAGATCCCACGTTAACATCGTTTTTCCAACCGATCAATGTGCTTCCAGCACTTAGTAATGTCTGGGAGCACACGTTTAAGAATCTGATTGAGGAAAGTCTGGGACAGGACGCATTTCACGATGACCAGTATGGGTTCAGGAGAAGAGTGAGTACGGTGGACGCCCTGTGCCGAGTAATGGATCTTGCTGACTGGTCCAAAAGAAGAAATAGGATCTGTGTGGTGGACGTCAAGAACGCGTTCAACACTCTGAGCTGGAGTAAGATCTTGGAACAAACAGAACCTAGAGGGATACCCAGGAAATTGGTAACGCGTCTTGAGAATTATCTCGAGGACAGAAAGATTATAATCTTACTATAGTAAGGACGACAAGAGGAACGGTAAGGAGGAATGTGTACGCGGGTATCCCTCAGGGATCAATCCTTGGACCGCTACTCTGGAATCTGGTGTATGACGGTCTACTAAAGGAGTTGAAGGCGATTCCGAAAATGAATGTTGTCGCTTTTGCCGACGACATGGCGGTGGTACTTGACGTGGCTAAGCAGAAAAAGGCGGAGAATAAATTAAGTATGGAGGTGGGTGTGATTGTGCGGTGGTGTGCCGATAAAGGATTGAAGATCGCACAGAAGAAGATGGAGGTGATACTGCTGACGGGGAAGCGGATCCCCAAGGTAATTGAGATGAACGTGGAGGGGCACCTTCTGGCCACGAAGCAGGAGGTTAGATACCTTGGGGTGCAGGTAGATATGTGCAGACGGTTCGGGGCTTATTTGGAGAAAGTGTGCGGTAAGGCGATGCCCTTATGGGAGCATTTAGATTGCTGCTGTCCAATATGAACAGTCGCACCGGCTCTGCGACGAAGCAGAGTCTATTATGGAGTCTGGGAGTCGGTAGTGCTCTATGCTTTAGATCATCTACGGCGTACTTCACAGTGTCCCGTGCAGCGCTGTGTGTGCTTATATTATGTGTGCTTAATATCGAATCAACAGAGAATATTTACAGTCACGAGACGATACTCGTTCAAGAAAAGATCCGGCTTCGGTTTTGTATGAAAGGATCAACACAGTGGAGGAGCGTATGGAAGATAAATAATAGAAGGAGTTGCGTGACTATCGCAACGATAACTTCACGAGATGGCTGGTGGCGGACGTCTGCACGTTGAGGAGGCATAGGAGGTACATTAACCACTTCACGATGCAGATCCTGACCGGACACGGTATTTTTAACGTGTACCGAAGGATGATCAGAAAGGAAATACACGCCCGCTGCTGGGACTGTGATGGAGATGGTGACGATGCTGAACATGCGTTGTTCCACTGCTCCAGGTGGATAAGAAAAAGGATCGAGTTGGAAAATCACTTCGGCATATCATTGATAATTGACAACTAAATCAGGCTAATGGTGAAAAAAGAAGACAATTGGACTAAGTTCAAGGCTTTGTGCAATAAAATCATTAAATCTAGGCTTATAAAGGAAAGGCTGAGGAGAGAAGAAGAAGGCGTTAGAAGGAGATGGTAGAAGAGCGGTATTAATATAAGGCCAACCCTGACGTAATGCCGTGAGATGATTCTGGGGTTGGTACTTGTACGGTTAAAGGAGCGTGTTACGCCACCAGGAACGCTATAGGCCGTGTTCCTAACCGTCGCGCGCGGCACTACAATGTCGCGGATGGATCGTCTTACAGGATCGTCGAAATTCATACAATGTCGCAGCGAGCGCATATTTGTTATCTAACGTTGAGCTCTAGAAACTTCGATTTCGGTCCGTTAATCTATGCATATAAAGAAGGTGGCACACGTATTCATGAGCGCGAACGGTGGCGTGACCCGAGCGTGGTGGGGATCGTCTCTAAGAAGACAAAGAGATGATCGACAAACGATCAATCTCACCCGAGAAGGCGCATCTAACAGACTCATCCGAGAAGTCGCATCTAACAGTCTCATCTGAGTAGTCTTATCTAACGGTCTGATCTGAAAGTCTCATCTGAAAATACAAATGACGCATATCGAGAGGTTGTAACGAAATCATTAAAAGTCGCTCAGTTTATTGAATTCATCGAGATATCAATCGTATTCATTGTTAAACCATTTATTTGGTTCTTGTTAATATTTTCATAATTGTCGAAAATATACATATTATATTAACCCTGTTAACACAGTGTTAATTCATTGAACCACCTCTGTCGTCCTAACCGAAACAGGGGAACGACTAATTCGCGGCGTCGATTATCCGAATCGTAGCAAGAATTTACGCCTCTCGTTGACGCGTTTCCTCGTGATCGCGTCTCTCTGCGAACGGTCGTAACAGAGCGGATAGAGGAGGGGTATTTAGTGGGTATGGTTACGCCATCTGCCGAGCCCCATATAATCCAGCAACCCATCACTGGGTATGCGTAACAGCATTTTCTCCTCTTCGCGGCGAAAGAAAAAAGAAAATAAAGGTAGGCTTTTACGATCATTGTGGAAAGACATTCTCCGTTCTTTCTTAATCGGCAATTCATAACAGTCTATTCTTGGAAGACATTTTCAGTTGATTCTCAATTGGCTGTCGAAGTTCATTCTGGGAAGATATTCCCAGTTCATTCTTGTTTGCTACTAACAGTTTATTCTGGAAACATTAATTTAAACTACTGTGCATTAACAGTTTGTCCACCAATTTAAATGAAATAAAAATTTAGTTCTGAATTGTGCAAATGTATCTTGTTCGAGCTTACTCTCAAAATTGTCTTCTTTAACTGCGGTCAATAATTGAATTTCGGATTTAGATAAACGTGAGGAAGAAAAAATAATATTGGATGAAACTACTTGAGTGACCTGTGATCGCTCTTGAAAGAGCATGCCCAGTTGGAATTATTTCTACTGTCGCTTCAGCATGTAATTTGAAAAAATACTCTCTTCAAACCATCCCCTTCCATTATAAATCCTATTGAATCAGGAAAGGATATTAATGTGTGAAAGCCGCCAAGTTGAACAATAGCAGTGTTTAAATTATATTCGTCAGTAGCGTCAACACAAACTGAAATTTCACGAGTTTTTAAATACAACAGTTGGTCTAACGTCACGAAACAATGCTCTTTTTTTACTTAATTTGCATCTACTGGTAGTTTCAATTAAAATCGTAAAAATGATATCACAACTACATGATGGAGCATTGACGAGTGGTAAAAATATAATTTTAAATGTAAAGAAATCTCACTGATGCGTCACTCGCCTGTGGATCCTACAGCATATCGAGCGTCCAAGGGCAACCTCCTTGGCCGTTCTCGTAACCGCGAGTTTTTGAAATGTCAATAACTCCCATACGTTGGTAAGCTCTAGATCGTTAGATCATCGCGAGCCGTCCAAGCGCGAAGAACTCTGCTCCGAAATTAAAAATCGTTGTGCCATGTGTACGGTACTCTAGAGAAATCAAACATTAAATCCGCTTTACTGCGTCGTATTGTATACATAGTTCATCATTTTGTTTATATGTACTCATTGTAATTGCGACTGTTATAATAAACGTTTGTGTTGTAAAATTGTGGAATCGCGCCTATCTATAGACTGACAAACAATTTCTTTTCGCCCTGTTCGGATTACTCGTGATTTATAATAATACTCCATAAATCAATAAATAAATACTCAATAAATACTCAATAAATGAAATGTTTACCGTAAAACTACAAAATATCAGTCGACGTAATTTCAATTTCTTTGGAGATGGGATTGTCTGCATTTAAATCTTTAATAAATGTCTAATAAAACCTAAATAAAATGAAATGTTTCGATCGTTTGTAATGAAGGAATTTTACTTAAACTTACATTGTCTTTTTAGAGATAATACTGCTAATACCACCCATTGCGGCAAGAGCATTTGACCTATTTCTTTCATTTATTTAATCGATTGATTTGCATTATCAAAGACAAATTGAACATCACAATCATCTGATAATTTATGCTAACGATTAAAGCTAAGTATGACAATGAATCTGTCAAACACTTTGACGGTTGCTGTTCATGCATCATTGTAAAGTCCGAATAAAGTTGGGGATAAAACTGATCGCGGTCTTACAAATAATATGATGCAATAAACAAAAATACCGATTCTTCTGTCTCATTTGAGATATGCATTATTATTCTCCCTGTCACTGTATTTTGTTAACCACAATATCTAAAAACAATCTCAAAGTAAGTGGATTGTTGGAGAACATATTATCTGAAAAGAAATTTAAGACTTTATAAGTTGTCGTATCATAATGACGAGTTCGAATATCTTACAAAAAGTATGTATGCATCGGACTCTATAATTTTCCGATGACCCTGCTTTGTATTTGTTAATCGATTTTCAAACCAATGAACGTTAAGGATTGTATCTTTTATACCACAGAAACAGATTATTACTCCGAATTTTGCTTATATACTCATGGGTAATGTCTTTCACAGAAAATTGACATTCTTCATCGTTACATAAAAGTGAGATTTTTGTTTGGCGGACGTCTTTTAATTCAGTAGGACGATATTTATAAAGTCACAACAGCAAGTGGAATGGCACCCAGATTTTTGCTGTGATAATGCAAAATTCTATTGAAATCATCATCATTAGATCAAGTTTGAAGAGTTCCAAAAATATTGATCCTCATTCCATTATTTGTTACAAATTTAACACGAACTTTGGATGTATTCCAGAATGCTTTGTTGCCCCGAGGACGACGGCCGCAGCCAACGCCTTATGCAGCCAACGGCCATACCACACAAGGTACACTGGTTCTCGACTGATCACCAAAGTTAAGTTGTGTTGGGCATGGATAGTACTTGGATGGGTGACCGCTTGGGAATTCCATGTGCTGTTGGCAGACGGACGTACGACGACGCCGCCGTCCGACGACCGATCGGCCCTGGTCGTCCGAATGGAGGCGAAGTTGGAGATCTGGGAGCGGTAGCGCTCTCAACTGGCCGAAGAGGGCGCCGCACGGCCGCACCGTGCCGTTCGCGCCGTGCTTCCCAATTGGGAAGCCTGGAGAGATCAAGATGGGGTCCCGCTGACCTTCAGGATGACGCAGCTGCTCACGGGAGACGGAGTTTTCGGCGAGTACCTGCTAAGGATTCAGCGGGAGGTGACCTCCATCTGTCACCACTGCAAAGAAGAGGAGGACACGGCGCAACACACGCTGGAATTTTGTCCAGCGTGGAAAGAACCGCGCCGCGTCCTACGGGTCGACATCGGCGAGAGATTAGCCCCAGAAGCGATCGTCAAGGTCATGCTCAGGGGCCATCAGGAGTTCAACGCCGTCCGCACCTACTGGGAGCAAGTGATGCTGGCGAAGGAGCGAGCGGAGAGAGATCGGAAGAGAACGCGCGATCCTGCGAGATCGTCGCGCCAAAGAAACTCAATACGCCGCAGGGGCGCGGTACTGCCGCCGCCCTAGCAGCGTCAAACTAGGAACGAGACGTTAGGGTGTGTGGTCCCCCCCTAGCGGCCCAACATAGACCGGGATGCCTCACCTATAAACAGCTGGGAGAAGACGACGAGGAGCGACTCCTCTGGTAGTAATTGTAAAAAGAGCCCGAGGTCGCTTCCACCAATCGTCGGGACGACCACCGTGGAGTTTTAGTCGGTAAGAGTCCGACACTACTTTGCTGTTGCGTACAACAGCGAGTGTCCATGAGGATTTCTCCACGTACGAAAGAAAAAAAAAAGCAGGAATATTGAATGAATTAAGAAAGCAAATGCATCAATTAAGAAATCGCAGAATGAAACAGAAAATCAAGAGATATTTGTTAGATGTACGTTAAAACAAATGAGAATATCTCTTACCAATTTGATCACCTGTTTTGTGGCAATGCTACTTGTTTATATTAGAATATAGTATTTACTAACATAAACCAGGTATGAAGAAGCTGAGGTGTAGGGCATGTAAAGTGCCAAATGAATTCGTCGTTTTATTTTACAATTCATTTATTAAGTCCACTAGTACCTTCTTCACCACTCCCGACTCGCGACTCGTGCTACAGCTGCTTACTGACCTGTCTCGCTTCCCGCAGGAAGGACTGCCGGGAGTGCAGGGAGTTTTTAACTCTACTGTACGTCCGCTAGGATGAGTCTATGGGGTCTGGCAAACCCACGTCCCTGAAGCCAGGGGGAATCGTTGCGACAGCGTCCCGCTTACGTGAGTCCTCTATGGACACCACAGGGTAGGACCGCTGGGAGTGTAGGGCGTTTTAACTCGGCTACACTCTTCTCTTCGCAGCCCTTGGGTTGTAGCGAATCCATAAACCCGAATCCAGGGTGGAACCGTCAGGTTAAATCCCGGGACCGGATCATCGGCGTTGATCGTGGCTGGGTGCCTTGGGACCTCGCTTACGTGAGTCCCATTTGGAAATGTTGAGTAACGGTAAGTAGGAACTCCGGCTGACGGAGGTGTGGCCGTCCACCCACACCGAAAACCAACGGGTCTGGTATGGCTATAGTGCTGAGGGACGGACTCGTTATAAACAAACGCTGCGTCTACTTGATAGGTGCAGTTCACACTAGTTGACTTCTCGCGCTGACAACCGCTCTCCTAATCCGCTTACTGCCCTTTTGTCATCTTTCGATGCTCAACTACGCACATGTTCGTTAAGCGTCCGTGATCGTGGTCATATATGCCTTTTTTTCGAGTATTTGACGGTAGGTCCAAAGCGATATCGATGGTCCATTATGCCTATCAGCACTTACGTTTTATCGCGGCCTCACTTATGTTTCGTCGGACTTTCGTAAAGAGTCTGCCCTCTATGTTATACTATGTACCGACGAGTCTAGTCCCGCTATAAAGCAATTAAATAAATTCTACTTTTTTTGAGTTTCACATTTTTCTGCTTTTAAAGAGAAGAGTTGACTATCTTACGGACATAAAGAGTTAAAAAGTTTCTTAGTAGTATAATGATATTTTTCAATAAAAGCTACTTTAAAATTGAATACATTTGTGAGAAAATATAAAAATATAAAAATACAATTTGCAAACTTCCTTTTATCGTAAGGCTTAGCTGTATGAAATTTGTGCAGAGCCTTAACGCTGGCGCTCGCATTGTAGGTCAGGGTCCACGTTTCGGCGACTATCAAACGGCATATACACTGCAATGTGTACAGTATATCATAAACATATCATAAATATGATACAGTATGTGAACTTGTGATAATACTTGCGTGTCTGTCTGGCCTTCCATTCTCCTTGGGGCTTCCTTCCCTCATAGATTTGATGGGTCATCGTTGTACCTCTGGTTGACAACAAATTACTCCAAACTGAAGTCAGAGGACGCCGTTGCCTCACCAAATCGTGCTAGTTGAACACAACGCCGTTGCGTTGTGCTATTACCGCAGCTCGTAACAAATAACCGCTAGCCAGAGTACCGTCGTACTTCCGGGAATCGGCTTATCAAACAACCTAAGACACCGTTCTTAGTTGTGTTCCGTACGAATCATTATCGACACAGCGCCGTTATGCGTGCCTTATAGTTACTCGAACCTTTAACGATGTGATACAGTTGGGTCATAGAGGGCGGTGCTTTTATCTGACACTATTGCACCACTCAGCAGTCACCCTTTAGCTATAGCAATATTAAACAACGTAACGATTAAACATGCCGCAAATCACTTATGGATTGCTTGCCTGAAATAAGTCTTAGGGCTTAACGCAATCGGCAGCAGTGATCGTCTTAACATGTTTAATGCAATACCGCAAACCACGTAACACATACCTATTTTCTAGTTAATACTGCGGTACGGACCCTTATATTTTAGATATAGTTTTCAACTGTAGTGTATCTATCATTAGTTCGCTTGTTATATGGACTAATATCAATCCATCTTGCGAGTATCACTTTGTCGCATGTCTGGTTTAATCGGTGTGTCGTGATCTATCCACTTATTGGCGATCAGTTAAATTGTAACTGGTTGGTGGGTATCGCGAACATTGCCTGATAGTGACGTTCAAGGTGGAGTGTAGATTAAAGAGTTCTAGTGTGATTGCAATTTGTCATGTTTACGTTAAAATTTCCTTTGAAGTGTTTTGTATGATGTGTTTGTATGGTGTTTGTATGATCTTAGTGTGCCTTTTTCTCGAAACGCTTAGTTCTCATCTATTCTAGATGTCGGTCTAGGGGGTGTGTTTTCGTCTACGTTTTCTGTGAGGTGAAGAACTATATCCGCCCATCAAGCGATTGTAGAAATGTCGTGGGTGTCTAATAAGTGGTGCGTCTTGTGCGTCCTGACCGAGGGTATTTAGCGTAACGTTCCGTTAGTGACATTGTCCGGTGGTCTATTGTCGAGTTCTCATGTGGTGTGAAAGTTTGTGACCCGTCGAGCGCTTAAAATGATAATTTTAAGTTGCCGACATCGCCCGAGTTTTAAACTTTATAATGTCCAATGTGGGAAATTCCCTTTCATCCTTATCGTAAACTTAGGAGAAGCTTATATCTTAAACACGGTGCCGTTCGTTTATATAGTCCACCCTATCTTCATGAAGCGATGCCAGATTCACTTGATGATTCTTATCCCTTACTTCACTCAAAAGCTTCAGCTGTAGTCTTTACTTCACAATCGATGATTGTCTTCATATGAGTTGTGGTAATGCCCTTCTTACGTGTGTTCTGTTATACCACTCGCAATAACTGTTTGCGCAAGGTGTAGTAACCGAATTGAGAAGATGCTTTATTTATTGCTTTATTCCATATGTTTTCCAGAACCTATCGAATGTTCATGATGTAAAGACTGTGGCCCGATCACTTACGATCTGCATATCGAATAAGAAGTACCAAATAAATGCGTTAATTCAAGTATTATCTTCAAGAGGTACTTAGCTATCCGGCTTCTTCCCAGTTTGATTGTAATAAATTTGGTAAACGCATCTATCGTGACCACAGGAGATGTTTACTTCGACTATGATCTATTTTAAATGGTCTCACGTGGTCGATGTGAAGTGTACGAGAAGGTGTTGATACTTTTCCCATACTGTTTTGGCTTATGTTGTTTTTACCCGCTGTATTTTTGTAATATGCGCAGCGCATGCAGGCATTTACTTGGTTACGAATCACCCCATGCTCGCAAACTAGTAATTTCATTGAATTCGTTCCATTGCCTTTTCAATCCCGAAAGTATCCGTTTCATCGTGACACAACCTACAAGTCTTTTATCACGACCCACGCTGAAGTTTGAGTAGGTAATTGTTTATATATTTTGTTGTTCTTCAATTCATATTATCCGAGGTGGTTTTTCATCTTACTCGTGTGGCATTTACTCGAAGGAATATTTTTTATCCGAAGTAGTTGTTTGTTCTGTACCTGGGTGGTAAAACTATCCACTCGGGCTGGAATACGTCGATCAGATTTACCTCAATCGTTGATTCGATAGGACTCAGGGTAAAAGCACCAACATGTTTCATTCGTTCTCCAAACCGATATGCTACAGATTGGAATTCTTGCACTTCCAATCACCATCTACCGATTCGTGATAGTAAATCCTTCTCTGAAAATATAGTGCGCAGCGCATTACTATTTGCTATAATTTTGAACTTCATTCCTAATCAATAAGTCCTGAAATAACGCAACGTGAACATCACCGCCATCGTTTCAAACCCGTAAGAAGGGTAAAATCGTTGGCCGATTGTTATTTGCTTATTAATGTTTTTTTTTTTTTTTGTCATAATATGTTTCCAAGCCCCAGGGAGTTCACATCAGTATGCATTCTGTATATTTCTCTGGATTAAATATAGATATCATTAACCTAGAAATTAATTTATTTCAAATTGCGTCAGATGCATTTTGTTGCTGGCCCACTCATTGCTACGGTGTATCTTTACAAAGTTATCGCATTAGTGATTTAGCGAACATGGCATAGTTTTTAATGTACTTCTTAAAATTAAATTACTACGTACTTCTTAAAATAGTTTCTTAAGCCAAAACATTGTTTGTAACTATCTTGTTTAAATCTTGATTAAAATCGTTTGCAGTGGTTTTGAGTGTTTAATAGTCAATTTTCTGTTGGCCTGGTCGAACGCCCTCTCCTTTCATTTCTTGATCTAAATAGTCTATTTTTGTCTCAGATACCGTGCATTTACATAGTCGAAGAGTTAGTTTATTCGCATACAGCGTTTCCAGTACTTTATGTAACTTCGACATTATCTTCTTCTAACATTTTCAACGGAATAATAATGCCGTTAAGATAAGGACAGATGATAATGTTTTTTAGGATATCTAACACTTTATTCGTAACCCATTGGAAGACGAAGAAATTCACAATGTCCTTGGGATATGACAAACACGGTTTTTTCGATGGGTTCTTCGACTACAGGTAATTGATAATAGTCAAAGAATAGATCCAGACCCGCGAGGTGTCGATTTCTTTCTAACTTACCTACTTGTTCCGAAATAAGTGGCAATGGATACTTATCCTAATCATTGTTATAGCATTTAATTCACAATATCCCGTTTTTTTATTATTAAAATAAATGGGATTGTATAGGGTGAATTAGATTGGCGAACGACTCTGCTGTTAATTATATTCTGTATCAGATCTAGCACTATCTTCTTTCAGGTTTCGCGAGGTGGTACGATGCACTACGAGCGTATTCGTTGTTCAAGACCATTGAAACGTGCAAGGATTTCTGGTACTGCTGAGTGGGCCCTAAGAGGGGTCTAGGCCTGAAAAGATCTTGAACGTCCAACAGTGTCATAAACTACTCGGTAAGAGAAACAAACTTTTTACTTTTAATCTTTATCTCCATCTTGATCAATCAACTGTGGAACAGATGCGAAGAAATACTTGTCAATAGCTGTTGTCTTTCATCTTATGAGAACTAAGAGTTATGGTCTGGCCGCCACACACGAAGGGCAGAAACGCCAAGGAGCAGTCATTAAGATCAAGCTGTTCTCCCGCCTTACGACAGCCCCAGGTGATGGTATGAGCGCCAAACATGATGAGGCAGATACCAGCAGTCAGTTGTAGAGTACGGTTCTCCTTCGTCTTACGAATATCAGCAGTCGTGGTCCAACCGCCGGATACGACAGTGATTCATCAAGCACGGTTTCCGTCTCACGGAACTTAAGGGTCGCGGTCCCTTTATAATCACGCATCCAGTAAATTAACACAGTCCACTTTGTAATCTGTCTGGCCTGCAACTTCTTTCCCTCGTCAACCCGCTCACAACTGCGAGTGTTCGGACACGTACATTCCTAAGATATTTAATTTCTAGATAAATAACTCTGTTTTGCATACATCTTGCAGTGACGTTAATATACAATATTTAAACTAGAAATAAACATTGTTAAAATTAAATATCGGAGTAATTTAATAACACCCAACATGTCGCACACCCAAAATATTGTGAAAATTAACATCAAAGATTTCCGATTTTTGTGTTCTCTCGGTTACCTGCTTGAATATTGATTCACTTTCCTTCTTAATTGATGTTACGTGCCTTTGGTAAATGAAGCCTTGATCGATTATAATGTCATAGGTGATAATTTCGTCTGATACTATCAATGCATCTATCTTTGCATCTGCGTCCATAACGATCAATCTTACATATGCGATTTTATCTGTCGTAACCGTTTGTGTTACATAACAATCATGTGCGCATTGAAACACATATATTGCCATAGAAATACAGTTTGGTGTGTGTTCACTCCCCCGACAATTAATTCTTTGATTTTGTGCCGACTGACGCGAACGTAAAGTTCATACATGTTCTTGCGGGAATCGTCCGCCGCGTGAGTAATATTCATTTTTTTCGTCCGGGAGTAATTTTCCTTGCGACAGAGCTCAGGCTTTTCCCGCAGTGTCTACATTCAACATCACGTTGTGTACAATTTGCTACAATGTGACCGGGGATCGGCGATTGAAGCACGCTATTGGCGATCGTTTTTCGATATTTTTCTGTAAATTATGAGGTATTAATTGCGCATTTTGATACTCGATATTTCATCGTTCATTGTTATAGACATATCGCCTAAAGTAGTCATACGAATTTACAGAATTGCTTGATGGATGATTATTTTGTCTCCGTCCAACTAATTGTAACCTGCTGTCTAGTATCATATGATTGGTGGGCATATGTCCTTGTAGTCGACTAACGACGAGCATGATAATCCACTCGTCCCACGAATGTTAATCAACCAGAGCATCCACATGCTTGTTCCAGCATTAGGCCATCCTTTGACAAATCAAAGAAAGGAATTAGGTGCTCGTTTCGGAGACAACAGGCAATGAGTACGACAATGAACGGCGGTAAAATCTTCCACTAATCGCTTGAAGTTTTTCGAGCCACTTCAAACGTATATCTTTAACGCTTCCTACCGGAGATTGATCTTCAGTGTTGACGACGACCGGTCTCTCGCTTTCTCCTCTTATTACCCGATCTAAGGTGAATAGGCCGTGATAGTTATGGTTGCTGGTGTAAAGAGATGTCGCTGAGGGGCAACTGCTGTATTTGTCTTCTCATTTCTGATGCCACGGAAGAAAAATCGGACTCCGGTCGTCGGGATTTGAAAACCCGGGTTCCGAACGTTCGTAGCCTAAGGCGCTAACCACTGCGCTGCCGTCGTCCGACACTAGTTTGTGTCGAGTGATGGTATTTTGCTGTCGAGTGCCGCCACAAATCCATGCAATTTATGATGGTGACCTATCAAACATAGTATAGTCTCATTGTATTATTACAATCTCTTAATTCATTATATACATTTCGCTGTCGCCAACCGGCGCAGAGCCTTTATGCCGACATCA
This sequence comes from Bombus hortorum, assembly GCA_905332935.1. Classification (NCBI taxonomy): domain Eukaryota; kingdom Metazoa; phylum Arthropoda; class Insecta; order Hymenoptera; family Apidae; genus Bombus; species Bombus hortorum. The sequence continues at coordinate 10,719,407 of HG995199.1, forward strand.
TAGCATAAGTGAGGAAATCGTTTAAGTCAACATTTCGATGACCATCAAACGATATACACATTGAAACGTGTACATTGTACAGGGAGTTTCAAAATTATTTATCATAGCTTGAGGAGGTGATACTACAACTTCAGATAGGTGGGGATTTGTTAAAAAAAGTGATCGCGAAATGGACATTGAGCGAGATTTTGAAGAACAAACTTTTTTGATTGCAACGGATAGTACTCATCAAGAGGAACAAAAGTCTTAAAGAAACGATGAGTCGCTAATGTACCGATCTCATGGGGAAAAAATGTTAAAATTTTATTAGCCCTTACATTGATATTTACATTTTCCTTGCATTGTAAATGCAAATTCAGAAGTCAGTTACATATTAAACTGTTTACCTGTCGCGAAAGATATCAGAATTATGGCAAAAAAGCAGAAAAACCATCACTACGTTCTAATACTATATCTTAACACTAACAAAAAGTGAAATGTAGTAAAAATGTTTAAAACAAAAGCTATATATATAGCTTTTATAAGATGATTTATATAAGTGAAGCTCTAAAACTTATAGACTTTTAAAAATCTGAGCACACAGGGAGATTTGTGTCGATGGCTGCATTTTCAAGTTTGCTGCTATTGATTTGCTTCAACGGTGACATATGACAGTGCGAATTTCATCAAAATTTCAAGAAGAGTGTCGAGTCTAACACTATAACTGTAAAAGTACTAGTAATCTCTTTTATCTTCTTTTTTTACCACTAACAATAGATTATTTCAATTTATTTATTTCAACTTGAAATAATATGCGTCAGCTTCTGCTAGCTGGTTTGCGTATTCCGAATTGGCCCGCCGATTTGTTGGCAAAAAGAATTCCGCCAGCAATCGTATGCCATTTCGGCTGCCGTTGCGTTGAGGTCCTCCTTTATAGCGGTTATTATGCCTAATAGAACAATCGGCAAAATTTCAACACAGTTGCTCGTGTCGTGGCACTTAAACGCCGCTTTCAGTTGTCTATATAGACGCTCTACCATCCCATTAGACGCGAGATGATAGGTCGACGTACACAAATGCTTGACGCCGAGCAACCGGCATAATTCTTCAAATAAACACGATTCGAATTGGCGTCCTTGATCGGTCTTTATCTTTAAGGGTACGCCGAAACGAGATATCCAAGTCGAAAGGGGGGCTGATGCAACGGTTGGCGAATCAATATCGGCGATGGGAATGACTTCGGGCCAACGCGCAAAACGGTCGATACACGTTAGACAATGTCGGAATCTTCGCGAATATTGCATGACGATAATGTCTAAGTATATGTGCTCGAATCGGCCTGCTAACGCTCTGAACGTTCGGACGGGTGAGGATACGTGTCTAGTGACTTTACATCGTTGATACGGGATGCATTGTCGCGTCCAAGTTCGGCAATCTTTAATTATAGACGGCCAGACGAAGCGCATAGTCACCAGTTTTTGCGTGGCGCGTATCCCCGGATGAGAAAATCCATGTAGCGACTGGAATACGTTGCGTCGTAACGGTTTCGGTACGAACGGCTGCAACGTTTCGATCGCAGGTCTAATTACATCGCTTCCATGGTTTCCTCCGCACCAGCCTCCTTGTTCGTGTGCTTGGGGGGTCAGGAGTTCCCTGCGGCGGCGAGCTTTCCTTATTACCACTTACGACCGCGGATCCGCGCGTGATTACTCTTGTTTCCTTCTTCGGGGGAAAGGGGGCGCAGGCCGGTCCCCCCATCCTGTATATAGAAGGTGCCCCGAACTCCTCGCAAAGTAGACATTTCGGGTTCGCGGCCATGCATCCTTTGACTTGGTGTCTCGAGCCTCCGCATCTGTAGCAAAGGTGCCCCCACTCCTCCTTGGAGGTGCATGTCCTCCCTATGTGTCCAATCTCCAGGCACTTATAACATTGCAAAGGTTTTCGCTCGATGGCTTCTGGCCTCGTATCCACACGTATCCAAGACCTTTTCGAACGAAGCGGATCTCTCCCAGTTGGACGTCCTCCGCTTGCAATCACCCTCCTTTGCCAGGGTGTTCCTAATTTCTTCCTTTGTGGCCAAGATGTCTATCCTGGTTATCCTTGCTTCCGCGGCTCGGAAGGGTGTCGCCACGCGGACCGTGCTCTGATCCAGGATCTGTATCAGCTGTGCTGCGAGCGCGACGGCCTTCTCTCTCTTCGGATCCTCGGGGACCTCCAGAACGACTCCTCCGGTCAAGGTTTTGCGCATTTTCACTGCCCTGATGCCGACCTCGGACACAGGGACGTTGTCCTTAGTCGCGACCAACACGACCGCGTAGTATTTGTCCGATTGTCCTTTAGCATGATGGCCATCGCCGATGTTCGTGGTGTGTGTGGGAGAGAGAGCTTGTCTCCGCTTCTTTGCACGTTTTCCGATCCTCCCTCCGGGGCTTTCCTCTCGGGCTCTTCGACCTTGCCCCTGGAGTTATCATCGCCGGTTGTTTCTCCGCCGGCTCCTTCTTCGTTTTGTTTCTTCTTTCAACGGTCTGCCATTCCGTGGCAGCCGCTTGTACTCCCTTGGTTGCTGGAGTGTTTGGAACTCCAGGCTCCACCCTTCTCGTGGTCGTGTCAGAGACGACCTCCTTTCCACTTCTTTTTTCTATGTTTTGGAAGCGTTCCTCTATCAACAGGATCAGCGAAGGGCCTAGTTCCTCCATCTTGCGTTCGATCGCGGCGAGATGCGCTGTTTCGCCGCTTTTCTTTGGCGTGGAGCGCGAGGCCATCTCATTTCGGTAAGCCTCGTTCTCCGCCTCTAGTTCCGTTATATGATCATCCATTATCGCAGATGCGCCAGGGGCGGGGTCCATTCATCTCATCATCTTTGTTGTGCCAGCGGCGATGGACCTCGCCACTTCTCTCAGCAGGTTGCGTGATGTCTCGGCAACCTTGGTCACCTTGAAAGCCCGATGGATCAGTTCCGCTCCTATATCCGCCATAATAGATGACCTCATCTCTTCGGCCAGTTCCGTGAGGAGCTCGAGAGATCCGACGGCCTTCCTTTTCTTCGCGCGGAGCGCTTCGATGGCAGTGGTCTCTTCCTTTTCCGACGTTTCCTCGTTCCGCGTGCTTCCCGTGCTCGGTGCAGAACGGAGGAACCCTTCCTTGAGTGGGGCCGCCTTGCTCGTACGTCTGGTGCTAACGTGTGTTAGCTCAGCAGCCAGTTCCGTTTTGCCCGCTCCTCTTATAGGCTCATCCGCTTTTTTGTCCTCCTCCACAGTAGGTTCTTTTTTCCTTCCCATTGGGGGCGCAGAGTGACCATTTATGTCCGCACTTGTTACTATCACTCGTCACTACCACTTTTAAATGGCCCGCACGACGCGCTTTCGGCGCATGTGCCAGTATGGCTGCGTCCGTGTAGTTCCCGGGTAGCTCGTGCAGCGGCTCATGCAGCGGCTTCCTCACTGCCATAACCTCAAACGTGGTTATGTTTTGTTTACCAAGTCTTTTCCAGACTGAATTCCGCTGGTCCTTATACCCTCTTTCCCTCACAGACACTAGCACTTCACTCTAGTTAACTTCCCTGCCCAATTCTCCAGTTAATTCTCCATAACCTCGATCCAAAAAACCTGACCCTCACCCAACAATTAGCAGCCGACAAAAAACAATGGTTACGAGAATCAAATCGTGTTACCCACCGTCAGAGTCAATCAAAGAATCAATCTAATAACACTTCGCCCGTACCTAAGCGAAGTGCTACCGATCTACAACCACGAGGTCTTAGCCAACCGTCAGATAACCGAATGAAATTAAAGTGTTCCAGTGCTCGCGAATCGGACACACAGCCGAGATGTGCTACTCTCGAAATTTTCCATTAGGCAACCAAGGAAATATCCCACCTTGAGTATACCAAACAGCGGGGAATCCAGAGGAAAGATTCCAAGAGTCAACTGTACCACCACCGGAAAATTATTATCAATCTTATTGCGACGAAAAGACGGAAGAAGAGTCAGATTTCTCATTGATACCGGAGCAGGCATAAGGTTAAAGCTAATAAAAGAAAACACTTCACTGAACGTCCAATCCTCCAACCCAAAGACATTTCTAATGGGAAATGACAAACACACCACCGACAAAATTTGTATTCTAAACATGCTCAAGAAGAATCATCAATTCCACGTAATTCCTGACAACTCTCCCCTAATCGAAGATGGAATAATCGGACTCCCATTCCTTACGAAGTACCGATACAACGTCACTAACGATAAACTGACCTTAGACGAGATTATATTACCATTCCAGAATACCGATAACGAGATAGGACCAGGTAAAACATTAACTTCAACCCAAAACACCGAAGGAAAGCCCACAACAATATGCTTTACCAACACTAGTGAGAAAATCTGTCATATTACAAATGAAATAGAAAAACACGATAGACTAAGACAAATTAATAAATTTGCACAAGTAATACGTACCAAACATATTGATCCTGAACTTCGAGAATTCCTTGAGAAAATCCGTATCAATTACCTAGACTTTTTTTAACATGGAAACAGACTCACTACCATGCACTAACTTAACCGAACATACAATCACACTCAAGACAGACGAACCTATAAACATCAAATCTTATAGACCGCCCGAATGTCATAAAAAAGAAACTGAGACTCAACTTAACGACATGCTAAACAAACGAAACATAGAACCATCGGATAGTCCATATAACAGACCAATTTGGGTAGTTCCAAAGAAATTAGAAACATCAGGTAAACAAAAATGTAGGATTTATATAGATTTTAGAAAGTTAAACGAGCAAACAGATCAAGACGCGTATCCTTTACCAAATTCGGACGAAATACTCGATCACTTAGGCAAAGCTAAATTTTTCTCAGCCTTAGATCTCTCGTCAGGATTTCACCAGATACCTATGGAACAAAAATCCAAAAAATATACTACATTTCCAACTCCACGAGGTTACTTCCATTATAATCGCATGCCCTTCGGACTCAAAAACGCACCGGCAACGTTCCAACGCATGATAGATACCGCCTGCGGGATTAGTAGGAAATAACTATTTCGTATACTTAGACGATATCATAATATTCGGAAGCACCGTCCAAGAGCACAACTGAAATCTAGCCATTGTATTAGACAGATTACAAAATTTAGGATTAAAGGTACAACCGGACAAATGCGTATTTTTGAAACCAGAGTTAGAATATTTAGGACACGTAGTAACAAAAGAAGGAATAAAACCCAATCCCAAAAAGATTCAAGTCGTGAAAGATTTTAAAATACCAAAAACCGCGACTCACATAAAATCATTTCTAGAACTCGTTGGGTACTACAGAAAATTTATACGCAATTTTTCTAAAATCGCGAAACCACTGACAGACCTCACAAAGAAAGACACTCCATTCCACTGGACTGATAAACAACAGCTGAAACATTTGACACACTGAAACAAAAACTCTGTGAAGCTCCTATACTGCAATACCGGGACTTTGAAAAAACATTTACATTAATAACAGACACAAGTAACGAAGGATTAGGAGCAATATTCTCCCAAACCGGACATCCATGGTGTTACATATCCCGAACCTTGAACCCTCCTGAGGAAAACTACTCCACAATCGAGAAAGAGTTACTAGCAATAGTATGGTTAATCAAAAGACTAAGTCAATATCTACTTGATAGAAAATTTAAGATTCAAAGCGATCATCAAGCTTTAAAATGGTTAAAAAATGTTAAGGATCCCTCATCGAGGCTCATGCGATGGCGCATGATACTCGAGGAGTACGATTATAAAATAGAATACAAAAAAGGAAAGGAAAATACAGCTGCAGACGCTCTACCCCGATTGTATCATATCACCAATGAAGAAATCCAATCCGATCTAGAAAACCCGAATTATTATGACGAATATATCGACTCGAAAACCAATATCACCCCAGTTCCAATAACTCAAAAACCTAACAGACCACACTTTAAACAAATTACAAAGACCGAATTAGGAGACTTTAACGAACAGCACTGGTTGCATTAGTTAACTAAACATTTTATTAAACACTAAACTGGACACTTGCATATAGGAATAAACGACAATAGCTTCAACACATTAGAAAAAGTAAACATTCAACTCATGTTAAGGTTTCTAACAACAAGATTCCTTCAAATTAAACTGATATTTGGACAAGATCCACCAGTAGACTACGATAACGAACAAAAACAAACTATACTAAGCGAGAATCATAACAAAATAGTAGGACACTTAGGTATCGCAGGTAGGACACCGTGAAACGAATACAAGAACACGAGAAAAATTAAACCGTATCAGGGCCAAAGAGCAACCTATAATAACTAACACACCCATTAACCCTAATGATAAAATCGAAATGGACATATTCAGACCTCTCACAAAAACCAAACAAGGCAACCAATTTATTCTATTTATCCAAGATCAATTAAACAAATATCTCGTTCTCATACCTTTAAAAGACCAAACAGCCAACTCGATCATTAACGAACTTTTGGATCTCTATGTGTACATATTTTCTGCACCAAAAAATATCCTCACGGACATGGGACGAAATTTCGTATGTAAACTGATGGATACATTTGAAGAGGCTTTCAAGATTCGACACATAAAAACCACTTCTTTCCACCTGCAATCTAACGGATCTCTCTAACGAACACATACTGTAGTAAAAGATTTTATTCGAACTTGTACGACCGACAACCAAAACGATTGGGACGAAAATTTAAAACTAATATGCATGAGATATAATACTTCAGCACACGAAACGACCGAACATACCCCATTTGAACTAACATTTGGACGACAAGCTAACATGCCATCCTCAATATCAAACACCCCCACCCTAACTAAAGATCAATTATTTAAACTCTGGAAAAATCGACATGACGCCTATATAGCAAAAGCAAGACAAATCACTGAAACAAATAAAAAGCGATATCAAAGAGATCAGATTCGAAAAATTATCAAAACACAAACGATATTCCAAGTAAAAGATAAAGTATGGGTACATAACGATCACAAAACCAACAAACTAGACCACGAATCGCTAGGACCGGTTGAAATCCTCTCGTTCAATCCACCCACTTATCTTATTGAATATTCCAACGGTCAAACGCAAAGAATCCACGGTAACAGATTAAAATCTTATTTTTCACGAAAGCGACCATAACATGGACAATTGTAACTCTCGAATATGTTCAAAGCGATCTAATAGGAAGACTACTAAATTATGCCAACGTTTTCTTAGAACACATAGATGATTGCTATCTGTGCAATGAACAAGTAGATATCACCCTGAGACCTTTGCGACCCAATCGATCAAACCAATAGATTACATGTAATTAAGCTAATAGACCGTCAATGCAAACCACCTTGCGCTTATATACCAGAGATAAACAATCTAAAAATCAAAACCTAACGCATTAACTCAAATTGTCATTACACTATAGAAGCAAACGCGGACTATTCAACGTCATAGGCTCAGTATCTGAAACTCTATTCGGAACTCTTGACGAAGAAGACCTAGAACTCATTAACAAAAATATTGACACATTGTTTGACTCCAATAACAAAATAAAAATGATCCTTAGTAACCAAACTGCACTTATCAGACACGTACTAGACGACACTAAGACGAATCAACTCGAAAACCTTACCAACGATATACGCAAAATTGAAAACCAGAACGAGAAAAACGAAATTGATCTCTTTACTAATTCAGACTGAATCTACCATATCGGAGCCCCATATTAACATCAACGAAATTTTTAACACTATCATATTAGGAAAACAAGGAATCATAAACCCTCAAATTATAGAACCTAAACAATTCTTAACAACACTCGACCAAATAACAAAACAAAACTTCATGAGTAACCATATCGAACCTTCAGTTCAAAACTTTCAACGGATTCTAGATCTAAGTAAACTAAAATTGTGAACAAATGATAACACACTTATATATACGATAACTGTCCCACTTTTAGAAGATAACGAGTGGAAAATAACAAAAATTTATCCGATACCTTTCAAGCAAAACTCTGCATTTATCGCACATGTAGTAGAAATTGACTTAATACTAACCAACTCAGAACAATACACCTTTGTCGATAGCCACTACTTAGTCAAATATTGTAAACGAACGGCAATCATCCACATTTGTAAAAAAACTCAACCAAGCCACAATAGAATCAATTCACCTGAATGTAGAATCGAATTAATTAATAATCAACAGTCAGTCAAAACTTGCCCAACGGCTGTATTCAAGTTGGAAGAATTGACGTTCGTACCTTTACAGACTGAAAATCATTATATCATTATCCCTACAAAAAATGTGCAGATCAACGTATTACGTAAAACGCATAAAATCTTAGAAATCAAACAACCGAGTTTAATTAGCAGTAAAACTGGATGTATAATCACATACGATCGTAATATTATGAAAATAGGAGGAACACGTAAAAATATTTCTTACGAAATCAAAATTAAGAATAGTTCACACAGTTTCAAAGAAATAGATATCCCAACGCTAGAGGAAATATTAGAAACGGCTCCAAAAGTAACTCACAATTCTAATCAATATAAAGCCAACCTCGATACGTTACAAACACAAGTTAATTGCCTACAATTCGAACAACGTATAAATTCACTCAGAGAACATGGCATTTCAACATTACAAATATTAGGATACGTAGCTCTAGGACTAGGAACAGTATATATATTGTACAAATGTAAACTTTTCGAATGTCCAAGTCGAGTAATTCTTAAAAATGTATGTGTCAGAATACTTTGTCCTACCGCTCACGTAAACAATATGTACGTAACATCAAGTACCAGCAGCACCAATTCTTCCATCAGCCCATGGGACAGTCACTTTCCATAACATTACAGAAAATGAAGATAACGGGATCATTCAAATCAGGCGATCCACCAGCGTCATACGCTTCAACGGAGCAAAGCGAATCTAAGAAGGGGGGAATGTCACACGCTCAAGAAGGCCACCCGCTCAGAGATAGTAATCAGGTAGACGAAACATCCTGCATACTACAGCTATCGAAACAATAACCAAACAGTAATGGAATACCCCCGGAATATAGGAATAACAATAATCCCTCCAAAGGGAGTAAAACCTCAATATAAAAACCCTCCTAAATTAGAACTTGAACCGTTTTCTTGAACCGTCCTTCTGATGGATTTATATAATAAATTCCATTATCATATACGAAGTACAATTTCTTCACCTGATTCGTGAAACGTTCGGACTGCGACGCGAGAAGATCACTGGCGATCGATCGGTTTCGCGATTTCTTGTGTCTCCGACGTGACACTAGCATCGTGGCGTAAGCGAGAGCACGTTTCGATTCGTTGAAGCTGTCTTCTGAATGTTTCGACCACTCGATGGGCGCGTTGCCGCCCTTTTTCGCACCTGTTAGCAGGTCGTTAAGTGGCTGCAGTATTTTAGCGGTCTCCGGTGTGAAACGTAGGTAAAATTTTGAGGTGGATAGGTCGTGATAGTTGTAGTTGCTGGAGTGTAGGGACCGAGATGGATTTTGCAACTGGTGTAGATGTCGCTGCTAGGGTACTGCTGCTTTTCTTCTCAATTTTGCATTGTGGAAGAAAATTCGGACTACGGTCGCCGGAATTTGAACCCGGGTCCCAAACGTTCGTAACCTAAGGCGCTAACCACTGCGCTGCCGTCGTCCGACACTAACTGATGTCGAGTGCTGCTACAAGTTAATCATACCGAGGTACCTACGTAGCTGTTTAACGTTTGCGGGCTTTGGAATTTTGATCGCTTCGACATGTTCGGACGGCCGCTTAATTCCATCGGAGTTTACCGTGTATCCGAGGAATGTGATTTCGCGCGCGCCGAATTCGCCTTTCGTAGGGTTAACAACAACGCCGTAATCGTTGAGGCGGTTGAACAGTATTCGCAGATGTTCGCGATGTTGATTTTCGTCTTTCGAAAATATGAGGAAGTCATCGATGTACACGTAGACGAAATCAAGATCACGGGTGAATTCGTCGACGAATTGCTAACACGTTTGTGCGGCGTTCCGAAGTCCAAACATCATGTCTGTTGCTTCAAAAAGTCCAAAAGGTGTCGTTATCGCGGTTTTCTCGATGTCTTCGGGCGCTATCGGTATCTGATGATATACGCGAACCAGATCGATTTTAGAAAAGATGCGCTTACCGTGTAGGTGGTGTGTGAAGTCTTCTATGTATGTCAGGTATTGTGCGAGCGTTTAACTCATGATAGCTGCCAGATGGTCGCAGGTTTCCTTCCTTCTTCGGTACAACGTGCAGAGGTGATGCTCGCTCACGGGCTTTTCGATAATCGCATTGTGCCTTGCTGATCAGTTCAAATTCCGCCTTAACCTGTTTAAGTCGATCAGGTGTGAAGTGGCGAGGTTTGTTGCAGACGGGTAAACCGGATGTGCTTTCGATGTGATGTACCACACCGTGTCGAGTTTTCTCTCTTCCAAAAACCGGTTGACGGGTTAGGTCCGGAAATTCCGCCAAGAGTTGGTGGTAAACTGATTCGCCGATGATGGTTTTCACCGATACTTCGTTAGCAGTGGTAGCGTATCCCATGGATGACAATTGGGTTGTCGTGTCGAGGAGTCTGTTGTTTCGCGGGTCCACGAGCAACCCATAGTAACTCAAAAAATCCATGCCGATGATGGGCATTTGGACGTCGGCTCCTGTAAAGCGCCATTTGAAGGCTCGTTGTAGGGACAGTTTTAGATTAATCGCGATAGTGCCGTATATCGCGATCCGCGTCCCGTTAGCCGCAAACAGTTCGTACTCGTTTCTGTTCGTGGGTCTGTGTATTTTGTTGCGCGAAAATACGCTAATATCGGCGTCGGTGTCCATTAGATAAGAGATTCTTGAGTTCCTGTTCGTTACGAATATGCGGCGGGATACTAAGCCGTCGTCGTTTGCCGCGTTCACGGACGGCTGAATTCCCGCTTTCCGAATTCCTCGATCAACTTGCGCACTCTTTTGGTGTCCGAGTCCACCAATCTCCTAATGAGCTCCTTCTTGAGGAACTCGTACTGCCCAGTCTCCGGTGGGGCGAGCAATATGCCTTGAATTAGCCGCACACGCGGCCAGTCGATGTTTACAACAACGATCTGAAATTTTGTCTTGTCGCTCGTAATCCGGGCAGTTCCGAACTGCGCTTCCAGCATCGCGAACCACAGTATAACATCGTTCGTCCGTGAACGGTGGTACGCTGAGCGGTGTGTTTACCATGTCTACGTTGTCAAATGCGGTCGTCGTACATTCAGCGTTGTCGGTATTGGTCATCTTGAACAGCCTTGTATGCGCGGTGTTTGAAGTCTCGAAAGCACTTTCACGATCACCTCTTTCGCTTAGATCACGTCGGGGTCTCCAATGTAGAGGATTTGTGTAAAGGATAGTTGATCGTGAGATTTATTAGACGAGATTGCTTGTTGTTGAAACCGTCGAGTATGTTTAAGATGATTAAATAAATAAGTATAGTACATAAATAAGTACTAACGGACTTGCTAAGACAGTGTATAAGTCGCAAAATAAAATCGCTAATAACTCGTTGATAACTGATAGACACTAGGTAGATTCTCGTAGATACTGACTTCCTTACGATCGCGTCCGTTTATTTATACTGGTCGGGAGAGAGTCGGAAAATTCAAATTCGTCTTTGTTCGACGTTTGCACGTAGCGGCGACATTGTTTTGCCCGGAGTTTATTTATTATTACATTGTGTGTATCCTAACGATATTGATATTCCGAGGCAAAACGACAACATGAATTGAATTGTCCTCTAGCTCATGTGCCGCTACATTAATATCTTTCAACATTGTCATATCTTGACAAGCAATAATTTTTAAATTATAGAAATCAAATAAAAGAACAAAATTATAGAGTATAGGGTCGCTTGATAGAAAGCTCAAAATTTTCAAGTCCCATAAAGAATAGAAAATGTTGTTTATCCTGCTCTTTTCCTGTAATCTCCAAATTTCTACGAAAGTTTCTCTTCGAATTTTACTTGTTAAAAATAGGTTTGAAATTTTATTTCAAGAACATTTAGTTTTAAATATGAAAAAGGGTCTAGAAAAATGAATGAGTACACATAAGTACTACGAAAGTTTAAATGATAAATTATAGGAAACTATACAATATATGCCAATTAAAGAAAATAATATAATTTTGCAGTATGATAAACACCTTAAACATATCATTAAAAATGGAAAAATAGTTGCAATTTCAACCATTCAAAATCTATATTTGACCTGCCCAAAATCTTTCGGTATCTTAATTTAATGACAAAACCTTAGTTATACGGAAAAAATAGCTCCAGAACGCATACAACGAGTGAGCAAATTCTATTTGAAATGGAAGATACAAGATACAAGATACAATTTGAAATAATGAATCATTGCAACGACTTTGATGTAGTCAAAGTAACTTTATTTTGTTTTTAAGATCAAATGCATAATTATTTTCGAATAAATTATAATTTTCGAATAATTTTCCAGTTTTATTTTTCAAACAAAATAACAAGTAATTTGGATTTTAATTATTATTTGAATTTTAGATATTGTTTCTTATCAGCGCCATCAGAATAAAAATATATAATAAAGAGATTTATTTTCTGTATGTAAAATACATCGTATACGAAGTTAAGTGTATGTAGCGGTACATGAGTCATAGGACGATTCGAATCAAGAGTGACTCATGTTGTTGTGCCTCGGAGTATTAACGCCGTTTCAATTTACGAAATTTAAAAGTAAATAAACTCCGGGCAAAACAGTATCGCCGTTATTTCTAATATTTAACCGGAATCAAATTTGAACTTTCTGTTATCGATCAATTTAAATAGACGAACATCCTCTTTAAGACCTGCCTAGAAAGCGAGCTAATATAGTGAACTACACCATCTCAAGTAAGCATAAAGTAATTTTAGATATCAAAATGGTGAAAAAATGTTGAAGTTTCTTTTCCAAATTATAGATAGTTTACAGATAGTTTTATACTATATACGTAATACGTAATACGTAACTATATTGATCAGTGAATCAGCTGACGAACATTTCTCTCTATTTTAATAATACTTCATAGTTTTCTTTGAAATATGTGTAAAAGTTACAAGGCATTTACTGCAAATATACATGATAGATGACGTATCACAAGTTAAATTTGATTTAAGAACACTTTTATCATGCTTATGCGGCTGTAGTCTTTGGTTACTTTGGTTCCTTGTTTGTAATTTGTATATCCACCCTACAAGAATCTCAGGTTTTTTGGCGTAAAATTTTTCAATATGATTTTTTATGTCTACCAAAGAGTTAAAACTTTTGCCATTAAGGAAATTTTGTTATGACCTAAATAGGTGAAAAGCTGAGGGTGCAGTGTCTGGTAAATGCGGTGAGTGGGGAAGCACATCTTAAACAAGCTCTAACAGCTTTTGTCGAGTAATTAAAGATACATTGGCCACGCATTGTCCTGATGAAACACGACATCCCTCCGATTCGTTAGTTCTTGACATTTTTGTTGATCATTTGCTGTCTTTAATTTGTTTAATTGCGAGTAATACTTTTTCCGAATTTATCGTCTGGTTGTTTGGCAGAAGTTCATAATACAGCATTCCTTTCCAGTTCAACCAGACACAGAATATGACTTTCTTGGAATGAAGACTTTGGGTTTCGGTGTAGCCAAAGGTGATTCATTCCGCTTTCCCCAAGATCTTTTCCGTTCAACATTACTATAGATAATCCATTTTTCATCTCTCGTCACTACTTGCTTCAAAAATGGTGTCTCCTCGTTGCGTTTATAGAGCGAATCGTAAGTGGGAATGCGATCCATAAGACTTTTTTCCGTTAAATCGTGGGAAACCCATACATCAAAACAGTCTATGTAGCCAAGCTTCACAAAATGCTTGTGGATGGTGGATTTTGATATTTTTAATATTTCTATGTGCTAATTCACGTGTCGTATAGCGTGTATTATTTTCGGTCAGTGTTTTGATCCGATCTTCATCAGTGGTGGAGGACCTACCCGGGCATTCTTAATCTTCAAAACTGAAATTACCAGCTTTAAACCTAGCAAACCACTCCCACACAGTTCTTGCAGCTAAAGAACCGTCACCATAAACAATGCATATCTTGTTTACTGCTTGCGTGACATTTTTGTCTTTCCGGTAGAGGCTAAGCATCAAATGCCTATAATGCATTGTGTTTCCTTCCATATTTAAGAGCGTATAAAACTAACAAAAATTAATGTATCATAATGAGACTTTTCCTAAAAATGCCTGAAAAATCAGCTTATAGAATATATATATGTCATTTGTTTTCAATCATTCTGATATATTTAGACTTGTGCTAATACCATCTATCGAAAATCGGCACGAACTTTCCAGACGAATGCAGCGGAACCGTGATGGGAGTGTTTCTAAAACTGTTGCAAAACACTATACATGTATTCTTTTAATATTGAATAATTTTTGTGCCGCTTTGTTGATGTAATTATTTCAAGAAAAACTCTACATCTTTTCTTTTGTATATCCGATTTGGAGACAGCTGTTACGAATAGAATAGAATTTAGTGAAGCAAAAGATTCAAAACAAGGAGAGATCTGTATTATTGTGCCCTTGGATATAAATGTTGTTTTGGGTTACAAGTTCTAGGAACAAAAGAATTATAAATAGTTTCTATGTTATTGCTGTTTCTTGTAGCCTTCGGCTAGAGTTACACACTAAGTTTAACTTATGTTGGTAATATCCTTTGCTACAAACGTATCATATTCTTTTGTATTGTAACACTGAGAGAGTGAGGATCTGGATCAGCATACGCTATATACCTATACTATGTACCTATACTTATACCTATACTTATTTCAATATATTTTTCTATTACAAATTCATCCATTTGTTCCACTATCAGTCAAACTCAACATGTTTAACAAAGAAATGAATGTCCCATACAATCTTGCGATAAAGTCATATGTTCTAAAAGCTTACCTACTATGAGAGAAATCTCAGTTTTAAATGCAGATTATTTAGAGCACGTCGAATAATAGAACATTCGTTCAAAATAATTGTCAACGAACATTATATAGTTAATCCCTTAGCGGGAAAACATTTTTTGTAAGTCCTTTGCATAAAGGGAAATATTATTTTAAAATATAGAAAATATTTATCTTACTAGCCTATATATTCGCTCCTCCGCGTGAAGGGTTAATGAAGCTCATCTGCAATCAGTGATGAACTAATGTCAGTGTACGTACAGAGGTGCAATTTGATCAAAAAATTTTTATTTCTGTTATATTGTTAAAATTATAATAAAAGAACGTTTCTCCATTTTTTATTTAAGGCGTAGTATATATGCGAAGCGTATATAAGGTAGTCGCCTGAAGAAACAGTTTCCCAGACAGTATTACATCTGATGATGTACATATTGCTACACATCGGAACTATAAGGACTATATTCCTAGAGTGCACTCTAATACATTTTCTCTATTGAGATTTTTTTCTGTGAAAAAGAATCGTTGTAAGAAGTGACTGACGACTTTTTCCAGCTTGAAATTTTTGAATTGGGTAAATCAAAAATGTCTTCTAACATCATTAAGGTAATTGCTGATTAATTCCATCCCAGCCGACTTAATAGCTTTTTTTTTCGTACGTGGAGAAATCCTCATGGACACTCGCTGTTGCACGCAACAGCAGAGTAGTGTCGGACTATTACCGACTAAAACTCCACGGTGGTCGTCCCGACGATTGGTAGAAGCGACCTCGGGCTCTTTTTACAATTGCTACCAGGGGAATCGCTCCTCGTCGTCTTCTCCCAGTTGTTTATAGGGGAGGCATCCCGGTCTATGTTGGGCCGCTAGGGGGGGACCACACCCCCTAACGCCTCGTTCCTAGTTTGACGCTGCTAGGGCGGCGGCAGTACCGCGCCCCTGCAGCGTATTGAATTTCCTTGGCGCGACGATCTCGCAGGATCGCGTGTTATCTTCCGATCTCCCTCCGCTCGCTCCTTCGCCAGCATCACTTGCTCGCAGTAGGTGCGGACGGCGTTGAACTCCTGATGGCCCCTGAGCATGGCCTCGACGATCGCTTCTGGGGAGCCGACTTAATAGCTGATAAAATTTAGCGTAGAAATCAATAGATTTGAAAATGTAACATAAAACATTTCTGCTGCAGAAAGTCATTTCTTTTTTTTTCCAGGGAATAAGATATACACGTTGGTTCCTAATAAGTGAGAGTGCTGCCGCGTCGTCACTGCATTGTGTCAACTGATGAACTATTGTTCAAATGCTTCATGTGCAGTGGGGGAAAATTAATTTTAATAATTAGAAAATTTTACCTTTCTGTATTTTAGTCCAAATCTTTTTTATTCGTTTCATTTTATCTCATACGCTTTTTAATTTACATTTTTATACATTTTATTAAATGTCAGAAGTAAACAACACAATATTGTTATTATTTTTACTAACATTCCTAACTTTAAGGATCCTACATATTTAATTATACTAGAAATAAATAAGGCTTAGAAGGGTATATCCTATTAGGAACTTTTACTTTTTCTCGGGCCCTTGCGCTCCGACGGGTGTACACGCACCTGAGGGCTCCGCGCCCGACGACCGATCGGCCCTGGACGTCCGAGTGGAGGCGAAGCTGGAGATCTGGGAGCGGTGGCGCTCTCAACTGGCCGAAGAGGACGCCGCGCGGCCGCACCGTGCCGTTCGCGCCGTGCTCCCCAACTGGGAAGCCTGAAGAGATCAAGGCGGGGTCCCGCTGACCTTCAGGATGACGCAGCTGCTCACGAAACACGGAGTTTTCGGCGAGTACCTGCTAAGGATTCGGCGGGAGGTGATCTCCATTTGCCACCACTGCAAGGAGGAGGAGGACACGGCGCAACACACGCTGGAGTTTTGTCCAGCGTGGGCAGAACCGCGCCGCGTCCTACGGCTTGACATCGGCGAGAGATTAGCCCCAGAAGCGGTCGTCGAGGCCATGCTCAGGGGCCATCAGGAGTTCAACGCCGTCCGCACCTACTGCGAGCAAGTGATGCTGGCGAAGGAGCGAGCGGAGAGAGATCGGAAGATAACACGCGATCCTGCGAGATCGTCGCGCCAAGGAAATTCAATACGCCGCAGGGGCGCGGTACTGCCGCCGCCCTAGCAGCGTCAAACTAGGAACGAGACGTTAGGGGGTGTGGTCCCCCCCTAGCGGCCCAACATAGACCGGGATGCCTCCCCTATAAACAACTGGGAGAAGACGACGAGGAGCGATTCCCCTGGTAGCAATTGTAAAAAGAGCCCGAGGTCGCTTCTACCAATAGTTTTGTATACTTTTATCATTGTCTTTGTTCCAACCACAAGAATGTCATCTACATTCACGGCTACAATGTTTAGGTTCATACCCTTCAAAATGTTATTAATGTGTTTGAACCACATTCTCCCAGCTTGCTTCAAGCCATACAGGCTCTTTTTAAGTTTGCACACATATCGAGTCCTGTCCTTTCCTGGAACTTCAGAGAATTCAGGTTGCTGCATGTATATGTCCTCATCCTAAGGACTGTTCAGGTATGCACACTCTACATCAATAAGTTCATAGTCTCACTCATTCTCGGCACATAGAGCAAGCAAAATTCTCAGAGTTCTTCGTTTCACAATTGGACTGAAGGTCTCTGAATAGTCTACCCCAGGTCTTTGCCAAAACCCCCGAGCTACAAGCCTAGCCTTATATCTATCAGGATTCCTTTTTATGGCAAAGATCCACTTACAGTCAATAACATTCTTATTTAATGGCCTTTGCACTATGTCCCACACATCTTTATTCGCCAAATTGTCTAATTCCTTCGCTATTGCATCGATCCATTTTTGAGCATCTGGGCCTTTCAGGACTTCGTACACATTCACAGACACACATAAACCTTGAGTCTTGCAAACGGTTGCAACGTTGACACAACTGTCATACGTCTTTGGTTTATGCAGTCTTGCTGACCTCCTAGGCACAATCGGTACACTTACAACCTCCTCCTGATTGTTTTCGTTAACTAACCTGTTCACAAAGAAATCGTTTTCCTCTTTATCATTTTCACCGTCACTTTGGACCTCAATGTCAGTTTGCTCTTTCTCCCTTCAAGTTCAGAATCTTCAACATCCCATATCCATTCAGAAGATCTCTTCTTGATATTACTCGTGTCCATATTAGCATTTTTGTAGGGAAACGCATCTTCATCGAACCTGACATGACAAGAGATTGTTACCTTCTTGGACTTCGGAAGGTAGATCCTACAACCCTTGACTTGTCGGTCGTAACCTACAAAAATCCCTTCGTCTGTTCTGCTATCAAATTTCCTTCCGTTTGGGCATACCAGGTACCAGACTCTGCATGTCCTCCTTGAATGTCGCATCCCTTACCTTTCCATAACTCCAATGGAATTTTGTCTTTGGTAGCAGCAGAAAGTCATAGGTTTCTAATATGCCACGCAGTGTTTACAGCTTCTTCCCACAGATAGTCGGGGAGCCCTGACTGGATGAGCAAACACCTAGACATTTCAACCAGGGTCCTGTTGGATTGTTGAACTGATGCAATGCCTCCACTTCCATCTGGTATTCCTTGAAGCACTTGATTACTTCGATCTTCTTATTGATGATTCTAACATACATGAAACGAGAGAAATTATCAATAAAAGTTACGAAGTAGTTATCTCCACCCAGCGACTTGCACTGAGCTCTGCCACTGACATCACTATGGACGATTTCCAAAGGACGTTGACACATTTGATGTGCTTTTCTGGGGAATGGCACCTTTGTCATTTTTCCTTTCACGCAGACTCCACAGTTTGCCATGTTTCTTGGAATCTTCCTTCACGCTCCTTACAAGAATTTTCCTCATCGCATTTCCATGCAGATGACCTAACCTCTCATTCCATGATACAGCACTCCTATATGCCTCTGCCTCAATGATTTTGATCTCTTCGTCACTGTGACTAGGCTCTTCCTAATCGTTTTCCACGGAGACATTTGCGACATGTCTCTCATCGGGGATTGTCTCCAAGGAGTATACATCGTCTGCTACCTTGGAGTGGAACACAACGTCGCCATCATCATGCGTTCCAATAGCCTCATCCCTTGTGCATACGGTGGTAACACCCTCCTTTGCCAACTGCCTGATTAAGATTAGATTTACATCTAATTCAGAGCGTTCGACAAAGATAGGGTCCAACCACCACAGAACTCAGTCATTTTCATTATGATCGTTCCCTTCCCCTTAATTTCCAGACGTCCCTTGCCAATTCTGACGTGTCCGATCGCAGGCGTGAAGTCCACAAAGCGATGCCTGTCCGGAGTCATATGGTTTGAGGCGCCTGAGTCAAGGTAACTGATCCTCCCCCTTTCCAAACGACTGATGGATGGTACGGCCAGCGTCGATACTAGTCCCTTGGGCCTTGGTTTGTCTTTCGATTTCTTCTCTTTCTTGTTATTCTCCTGTTTCTTCTTCTCCTTGGGGTCCTTCTTCTCCTTATCTCCTTTCTCCCTTTGACACTGATACGAAATGTGGCCCCATTTTCCAAATTTGTAACACTTCTGGTCATGTGGGTCTTTGTTCTTCGGCTTCGCGCCATTTTGTTCTGTTGTGGCTTGGGCTTCCATTATCTCCTGGTCGTCATTGCACTGCCTTGTTCGGACGACTCCGCGGCCGCGTCGATCCTTCTCTCCTTGAATAGAAGGTCGGACTTCATCGCCTTCGATGATCCTAATCAACCTTGAGAAGATCAGATCTTTATCGACCTTCGTTACCCGGTACGTCGAGTAATTCGGATCCGTCGTGAGGCCGGCCAAAAGGAAACATGACACAAAATGGTCTTCGATGTTCATACCGGCTCTGGACAACTTGTCGCACAGGGCTTGGATGCTTCCACAGTACGTGGAGATATCCATGCTAGGGGTCTTCTCGATAGTGCCCAGTTCCCTCATGCACAACACAACGTCCATCGATGTTACTCTCCCATGAATATCTTCCAGTGTCTTCCAGCACTCCTTCGCCGTTTTTAGAGTGCTGATGTCCGTGAGATATGCGGGGTGAACGTGCCGGAAAATGTGAGCACGTGCTTTGTTGTCCATCTTTACATTTTCAGGTCTTAGCCATTCTGCTAGCGTTAATCCAGGATCCACCGCATCCCAGTAGGAAAACTAACGTAGCTTCCGTCATCGTTTTTCCATAGTCATAGTTGTCCTTATTGAGGATGGGGTTCATGTCCTTGTCCACATCACTCATTTTCTCCTGGTCAGCCATAGCGTGGTCTCTTCTCGGATAATCACAGTAAACAGAAAAATACTCAACAATAAATACCTTCACTGTCGCAGTTTAATGCGCTGGGCCCATAACCTGTTAATCAATAAGTTTTTAGAGTTGGTATTTATTGATTCACTCAGATTAGCTTTGCATATTCTGTATTTCACTTCCACGTACAAAACGTGCGAACACACCGGATACTGTTTGTCTAAGACAAAAGAGCGTCGTTAGAAGTCGTACCAACTTCGCTTGTAGGAACTGGTGATCATACCAACCCACTATTTCCTCAACAGTCAGAATATGTAACGAAACCACCTTTGATACTGCTTCTACGTTTAAGATCATCCATATTAAGATTGTTTATCTTGTATAATAATTTCTCAGTATTTATTCAGAATAAATGTCTTGTAATTTCTGTGTACGTACATATTCGAATTGGCTTCAAATTTTATTATTATGATCATGATAGTCGTGACTCATCATAGTACTAACAAAGATTTAGAAAATTTCGCATAATGCACATAATATATTCATAAAATAAATTTTGCGGTAAGTGTACAAATACTTTTGTGAGCAGCTGTATATGAAAAACAGCAGAAAAGCAAGCATGTGAAACTTTGGTTATGTAAAATTAGTACTTTCCACATGACTAATCCTTTTATTTAATACCTTTCAAGGTCGTCTTTGACAGAACAATTTTGAAATCTTAATAGTATAAATCCAAAACTATGTTACATGGTAATAAATTTATCTTTTTCTCATTGGCAGCAAAAATTACACCCAATTCTTGAAAAAATAGTGAACATTTGTATTTTAAACGGTCCTTCTATCATCTTCTTCGAGGCTTAGAACTGATTGTGTTAGCCCTTTCGGTATTTGTACCTCACAATATTCGTTTCCAAGGGAGAAGTGTCAAAAGACTTTTAGTTGCACATTTCACGGGATATAGATAATGTGCACGTTTCCAAATTCATCTTAGCTAATTTTGTTTCTCATAGTACTTCAGTGCTTCATAATATTTCATAGTTCGTAAAACTGAGATAACTCTCGTACAGAGAGTGTCGTGACTGAAAGAGCCAAGCATAATATTAACAAAATATGTTCTTTATTGCAGAATTATTCTTTTTTAAATCGGACATTATCGAATCGGTAACTGGTTCTTCCGAAATTTTGCAAATTGCAAAT
This sequence comes from Bombus hortorum, assembly GCA_905332935.1. NCBI lineage: Eukaryota > Metazoa > Arthropoda > Insecta > Hymenoptera > Apidae > Bombus > Bombus hortorum. Next base: position 10,740,877 of record HG995199.1, read on the forward strand.
TCAAGAAGATATAATATAATTTTAAGTATGAAGTTGATTTTGTTTACTTATATGTGTTTTTAATATACACGTTTGTTTTCTTTTGAGTTTATACGAGTGTCTTTCAGATACGTTCAGTCACGTGTGTTCACTATGATTCCAATTTCTACTTTTAATTCGCTAAAGAACCATAATCTTTGTGATCCAACATTTGAAAGGAAGTGAATCGTAGAATGATCTAATATGACAATAACGCATGAGAACATACTTCATGTTCACTTCTGTCTATATTGTTCATCTACTGCAATTGACATAATGCAAAAATCACGATTCCAAGGATAACAAGTTCGAATGTTTTGAATCATTATGATTTTGTAAGAACATCGCATTAAGATGCCAAAGTACAAAATTAGCAAAGTAAGAAAAATATTGGTGAAGTACAAAGTAGGATAATGTCAAGCTTACAAAAAAATATAATATTTTTATTTAGTTCGATAAATTCACATTTATCAGTAAAGCTATCTCTAGTCCAAACTTTGACATTTTTGATACGAAATTCATTCCGCAATCAAAATTTATTTAATATTATGTTGTTATTGTTCAAAAAAATTTCAAGAACAGTCACGCATATTATTTCAAGTTGAAATAAGTAAATTGAAATAACCTGTCATTAATGATTAAAAAAAAAGAAGAACTTTTACAGCAATAGCGTGATAACGCAGGATTTGACATTATCTTTGAAATTTTAATGAACTTCGCGCTATAATACGCCACCATTAAAGTAAATCAATAGGGGCAAACAGAAATATACAATAGCGACACAAATCTTCTGATATGCTACGTTTTTTTGTAACTTTATAGGGTCGAGCTTCACTTACAAGATTGAAATTGTAAAAAGTATCAATAGCAACAGTTTTCTCTGTAGTAACTCAAAAACTGGAAATTTTTAATTATGCTGTTGTTGCAGCATATCAGCGAGATGTTTTTACTTTAGTCATCTGCGATATGACAAACATACATAAACTTTTATCCCAATACATTCTTGTAGGGATAAATTATTCAAATAAATTTGTTTATTTAGATGAATTCTCGTACGAATAATTTCTTATTTGGTTAGATGTTAGTCATTGATAATGAAAAAAAAAATGTATTCCTTATTTAATAAGTTATGTTGTTTTTCACAAAACAGCTTAAAAGCACTAGTTTACATATTTATACTTGCTAGTAAAATAAGAATTTTATTTCGCAAGTGGGTCTATTTTCATTGATATATTATAGTTCCTACATAACTAGTCTCGTAGATAATATAGACTTTATTTCACTTACTCTTTTGCTGGAAATCTTATTTATATTTAATAAATATTTTTAGGTGATTTTGTGGGAGATTTTGCGGAAGTTGTGTCTCAAGATCAAGAAAATTACTGAACACAAGATATAACATTCGAGACCTTTATTCTCATATAATCTTGAAATATGGTGAAGTAACAACACTAGGCATATCATACAATCACAAGGTAATTTATGACAACTACAGTTGTGAAACTTTGAAAAATATCATTACGCCTTTAAGAAACTTAATAACTTTTTATAGTAGTCATACAAACATAAGGTAGTCCGTTTTTATCTTGAAGAGCAAAGAATACGAAACTCATAAAAGGTGAATTTTATTTAATTGCTCGCTATTCACATTATCAAATATTATTTCCTGGTATAAGCAAATAGTTCTACTGCAAGATAGTAGATCTATTTGCTAAAAAGAAATTTTTCTTTTTTCTCCTAATATACATTTAGGGAATATCTCCTATCCTTTTTTTTTTATCTACATTCCGCTTTCTCGATCGATGCATTTGCTTCCTCAATTCTCTCAATGTTACTACTATTTACACGCTGTTTCTTCAATAAGGATTTGCCAAGAGATAAATTAGGCCTAGTTGGAACGTCAAAATGGTAAGTACTACCTATGCGATCTCTCTGCATTGGTCTATCACGTACATTCTGTCGAATTGACAGATACTACTGCCACAATCCGGTCTGGTAATTACCACCATCTTGTCAAATTAATAAACACTCATTCCACGATCTCGTTATTCTGATTTCAGAGAAATATCGGAGTGACAAACACTCATTCTTCTGTCTCAAAAGTAAGACTTGATGGACTCGGTTCTATCTAATTGACAGACACTGTTCTTTTATACGCGTTGTAACGGTTTCGTGGACTCCTTGGCCGACTTCAAATTTTTTAACGTATCCTGTTCGTTAGAATAATCTAGCGTGTGATTTTCGGAAAGCACAGAGAATTGGAGATCGAATGCGCTTTTTGTGCGACGCAATGTACCTCGGCCACCTGGGAGAAAGGATGCACTAGAGCCAATGAACACACTGTTTTGTCTTGGTCGCATTTGACCCGAAGAGTACCTTAATCCGTACTCTGCCGGATAGTCTTCGCAAAGAATGTTACATTTCGAGAACGTGTGTCGATTCTGCGAACAAATGAATTAGTAATTTACAGATTAATTTCGTTCGAAAGGAAGAATTTTGAATGGTTTAACGGATTTGTATATTCTGTATTCGACAGAGACACCGTGATTCACAAAAGTATTTATACACTTACCGTAGAAAATTTTTATGGACATATTAACTGCGTCATGCAATACTTTTTGAAATTTCATTAGTACCGTAATGAGACAACTCCATTACATAATAATTACATAATATCAAAATTATCTATAATATTACAAATTTATAGTTTAATCATATAAATTGTTAATATAAATATGAAAAAAGATATCAATGTGTTATAGAGTGAGTTAGATTATTATCTGACTAGTGCTAGTCGACGAACAACAACAGCTTGAATATTGCACTTTATTCTGATCTCCAGTTAGTGACAAGTGTAATGTATATAGCTGTTGTTATTGAAAAATCTAAATATAAATCTAAGTATAAAATATAAATTGTTATATCTTGAAAACTACACTCGAGTGGGCAAATCTAATCCAAGCCGACAATTCTTTTAAAAGGAAATGAAATATACATTACCTGAAATTGATTCTGTTCAATCGTGGTACAACTTTGTCTGTGTTGTTGCTGAAATTTCGGTTGATATGGCTCCAACATTCTGATCTTTCCCCATCTATTGAAGAATAACGCAATTGCTGCAGCCCAAAGGAGAAGCACCAAAATAACTATCAAAGCCTCTTCAGTTCTGACTAAAACTGCACCTGGTGACGGAATACCTGTTATAATATTCCTCCTTATTATTTCACGTTTAAAATAAACATAGTTTAATAGATTCTTGAAATATTGACAATGTAAATGAAACGTATTCGATATATATATATGTCGGGTTCACATTATGATTAAGGGCACGTACGAATCTTCGTTTGGATTAAACATTGTTATTACGCAATAGAGAAGGTATTTACTAGTACAAATATGATTATTACAGAATTTGACAAGTAGCCGTGGTAACTAGCTACTCGAGATGCTAATAACAATGATCTTAGATTCAATAACGAATCCGCGGCCAACGGGATAACGAATATACTTTCTTAGAAAGTTTAAGTCGGACTCGTTGTTAAAACGTGAAGTACCCACTGATCGTAAACGCGCTGTTTTTCCCGCTGACAAAATCGCACGAGACTGTTCCTCTCCGTCACAGTGATGCTGCAGAGGAAAACCATAATGGGGTGTGTTTCAGGACACGAGATCATCGGATTCGTCGAGAACAACCCTCGTTTAATAAGTGAGGGAAATGGACGTTGCTGTTAATTGATTAATTTCTATGTTGGTGGTTAGAGAAAGATGCTAGCCGCCCTTGAGAGAAAGTTGCTAGCGGGAAGCGTCGTTCGTGAGAAAAGCAGATTTCCCGTATCTTCTCGTAGTAGGTGATAGATTTAAGGACTGTTAGGATAAAGACTGTTTGTCCGTTTGAAGAACCTTAGTTAACTAAATTCTAAGATTTATAGCGGCTCCTCAGGCTAGCCGAACATGTACTGTGGAGATGCATCGACATCTGGTGATCATCTTGCCCGAAGAATAGGGTCTGTGCGTGGCGAGCCATGGAGCAGAAACCATTGGAATGTTTACTGTCTATACCTCTATTAGTTAAAATCGTTCATCCGTCGACCGCGGCTACGTTCGGCGACTAGTTGTCGCCTTGAGCCCAAGCCCATTGTCGCAAATTTCGGACAATTATAATCGGGTTAATTTATGAAGATTTAAGTATTGGGAATTTTCCAAGGAATTCCAAAGGAAAGGCCCGCTGTCCTTTCATCATCCGACATATATATTAAAAATGCTGTGTATCCTTTAATTATTTATATTTAATCTCTTTAACTTCCTCGACATTCGAATTAAGAACTAAAGATTATTTTCATTGAATTCCTGAAGATAGCTTCTGCAATCAAATGTTTTATAGAAATATAATTCTTTGTATGTACAACTTATTCAAAGAGTTAGTTAGTACGATAAATATTCGAATAGTTTGGTAAGCCATTATATCTAGACCTTATAATAAAATTCGTATCTCAATCTACACCCACCGTGTACTTAACCCTTACACCCATCATATGTATGCTGTTTCGTGCAAGTCATATAACGAGAGCTGTCATTTATTTTTGTAAACAAATAGTCGATCTGTAAACGTTAAATTTTTCTTTCCTTAAGTGTTTAAATTCGAGAAATATACATTACTGACATATCCTACAATCCTGAATCCTACAAAACTGACGAAAACTAGTATTTCTCAAGCATAATAACGTTATCTCGGTAAATCATTCGGAAATCAAATGTAACATGATGTGTTGAAAGTGCAACAAAGTACCAAAGCATCTATGCGATACGTCGACCAACATTTGTTTGCTTTAAATCTAATATAATGTATTATTCAAATAAATAGAAAATAGTATCTTTTGCGGTAGTAATTTTACTTTAAGGATGTTTATAGCGCCGCATGCTTTGATGTTTCTGTCAACAAAGACCTTTCTAAATCGACAGCCTGGAATTGCATATAACAGTAGATGGTAAAAGTGTACACCATTCACGAGTAGATCGATCGATAGAGGCGGGGCAGTCAGCTACGCTCGTTAATTAGGCTAAGGGGATATATTTGCAAAAGGAGGAAAAACCCAAAATCTCTCTTAAAAGTAACATACAACAGGAAGCAAGCAGCCGTTCCCTCCCCTTGCGTGTTGTAGTACTTTCTGAGAGTGCTTGGTAAAAAAAGGTGCTTGGGAAGCACCCACCACAACAAGGCCCTCTGACAATCACACCTGGTACCATTTTATGTCCCGCCCGTGGAGGTTTTAGCCGGTAAGAATCCGGCACTACCTTCTGCCGCCCTGGGTCCAGGTACAGCCCACGGGACGGTAGGTAAGGTGTCTATGAAGATTTCCTCCACGTAAATTTCTTATTGTTTCAAATCGATTATCTAATTAAAAAAAGGAATGCACAATTGTAAATCAAGTGCTTGTGTGTATAATTTATAAACTACTTTATTGCACTATTGATTCACAGCATGTATAAAAATCTATGTTATTGACAAAATTTTAAGAGCATTTGGTGCTTAAAATTACTATGGCAGGCACGCTTTCGTTTCAAAGAGGAAAAAGAGGAAAGTTTTCATATAATTACCAAATATGAGGAAAGAAGGAAGAAGATCTCGTGAAGCACACTTTCAACTTTTTATAAGAAATAAATACTAGTAATTGTGTTACGTATAATGACGTTTAAGATGATTTTACTGCCGTGTTTTATGATTCATATTTTTCTGATACAACTATAAAAATAGGATTTTTAAATAGTTTAGTAACGGGCGTCTATTCGTTTTATATATTAAAAATTGTAGCGAATATTCTACTTTCGATATTTTATGCAATTTTGTATATTGACAACACATAAAAAAAAATTCTTTTCTTCTTACTATAAAAATTCATCGTACCTAAATTTCATTGGAAAGAAATGTTGCTTTCCTTTCGTGAGAGGAGTTCTACATATTTATATATTAAAATTCAATTTTGGTCCATTACTACTTCATGAGTGACTAATGATTGTTAAAACGAGCTTCTTTGAATTTTTCCCGTATAATATGATAGAAATTAAAATCATTATTTTATCACTTCCTCGTCTATAATTCTAAGAAATAAATCTAATAATTCACACATACAATCTTGTTAATTTTCCATACGGATATATGTACTGAAATTATTTTCGAATTTGTCGAAATAATCCTTAGTATCTTTTTCAATAGATTATGCGTCAGACTGCATAGGGAAGCACATTCGCTTAATTAAACGTGATGGTTTAATAAATTACTAGGTCAATTTCACCATGGTAAAAAATTTAAAGATTCGCTTGTCCTTTCACTTTCCTGGAACTTTTGAAATGACAAAACGAATCGTGGACTACCCGTCGAATTATGTACAAGCAACGAGGGTTATTGCCTTTTACATTACATGTCTCTGTGTTTTATGGAATTTTCAACTCACCATCCGGATAGGTCGAATTGATTTCACCAGTGATGCCCAATTCGGATGGCATCGATTCAACGAGGAGCACAGCATCGTCAGGTGCTTCCTCCAGTTCCAGCTCGATTTTTGTCACGTGTGCTAAACACACGGAAAGAATATATATGTACATATGGATAACAGTAAACGTAATAAATATGGTAATATGGTCGCTTAAGTAAAAGCACTAAAGAATTCGAACATTTTAGAAATTTTTTTTTTATGTATATAGTACAAAAACAGTTTAAAACAAAACTATCGTGACTTTGGAAAGTTCAAATACATTTATCTCGAAAGTTATACATTTTAGGAAAAAACGATTAAAACAAAAATTTGCTTGTTTTTTTTAATGGAAACCATATTTTTTTCTACAGATTCTTATTCTGCTCGGCGGAGCAGGGTTGGGAGTCCGCCGACTCTACTAGAGAGTGGTCCGGTCCCGAGTCCTCTACGGGGCTTCCGTATGGGCCGAGGACCTGATGGCAAATCGCCGCAGCCGGATCCTGCTGAGGAGGCTGCAAAGGACGACCGCCATCCGCATAGCGAGGGGATACAGGACCATGTCCTACGAGTCAGCGACGGTGCTGGCGGCGTCCCCCTCCGTTCGAGCTGCGGGCCCTTGCGCTCCGACGGGTGTACACGCACCCGAGGGCCCCGCGCGCAGACGGACGTACGACGGCGCCGCCGTCCGACGACCGATCGGCCCTGGACGTCCGAGTGGAGGCGAAGCTGGAGATCTGGGAGCGGTGGCGCTCTCAGCTGGCCGAAGAGGACGCCGCGCGGCCTCATCGTGCCGTTCGCGCCGTGTTTCCCAACTGGGAAGCCTGTAGAGATCGAGAAGGGGTCCCGCTGACCTTTAGGATGACGCAGGTACTCACGGGCCACGGAGTGTTCGGCGAGTACCTGCAGAAGATCGGGCGGGAGGTGACGTCCATCTGTCACCACTGCGAGGAAGAGGAGGACACGGCGCAGCACACTCTGGAGCCGTGTCCAGCGTGAGCGGAAGCACGGCGCGTCCTACGCCTGGAGATCGGAGACAGGTTAAGCCCCGAAGCGGTGGTGGAAGCCATGCTGAGGGGCCCCCAGGAGTACAACGCCGTTCGCTCTTACTGCGAGCGAGTGATGCTCGCGAAGGAGCGGGCGGAGCGAGAGAGAGAGAGAGAGAGCGCGCGATCCGGCGAGATCGTCGTCGCGGCACAGGAGAGACCCCGCGCGCCGCAGGGTTCGCGGCACTGCCGCCGCCACCCCAAGAGCGCCGGACCAAGATCGCGGCGCTAGGGGGAGTGGTCCCCCCTAGTGACCAAACCAGATAAAGGATGTCTCCCCTACCACCAGAGGGAGAAGACGTAAGAGGAGTGCCCAGGGTACGACCCCGGGTATAAGACCCCGGGTACTCCTCGCGAACGTTACGACGACCACCGTGGAGTTTTAGTCGGTAAGAGTCCGACACTACTCTGCCGTTGCTTTCTAGCAACGGCGAGTGTCCATGAGGATTTCTCCACGTAAAAAAAAAAAAAAAAAAATAAATAAATAATGGTATTGGATAAATGATAGTATATATAGTAATGCTATTTATATAATAATACTATATACGACTATATATAACTATATGTAGCTATATATAATACTATATAATAATATGTATTAATACTATTTAAATAATAATAATAATATTAGAATATATATGTCGGGTTAACATTATGATTAAAGTTGAGGCCGTGTAATGAATATTCTCTGGGATTAGTCATGGTTGTTATACGATCGAGGTAATATTGATTAGCACAAGTGTGAGTGTTACAGAATCGACAAGTAACCGCGGCGAATAGACTCTAATAACAATGGTCTTAGGTTCGGTAACAAATCCGCGGTCAACGGGATAGTCAATGTACTTTTCTCCAAAGTCTAAGTCTGGCTCTGGTTCAAATAAAACGTGATAATATTCATTGATCGTAAAGACGTTGTTTTTCTTGCTGACGAGATCGCACGAGACCGACTTTTTTTTTTCGTACGTGGAGAAATCCTCATGGACACTCGCTGTAGCACGCAACAGCAGAGTAGTGTCGGACTCCTACCGACTAAAACTCCACGGTGGTCGTCCCGACGATTGGTGGAAGCGACCTCGGGCTCTTTTTACAATTGCTAGCAGGGGAGTCGCTCCTCGTCGTCTTCTCCCAGCTGTTTATTGGGGAGGCATCCCGGTCTATGTTCGGCCGCTAGGGGGGAACCACACCCCCTAACGTCTCGTTCCTAGTTTGACGCTGCTAGGGCGGCGACAGTGCCGCGTCCCTGTGGCGTATTGAGTTTCTTTGGCGCGACGATCTCACAGGATCGCGCGTTCACTTCCGATCTCTCTCCGCTCGCTCCTTCGCCACCATCACTTGCTCGCAGAAGGTGCGGACGGCGTTGAACTCCTGATGGCCCCTGAGCATGGCCTTGACGATCACTTCTGGGGCTAATCTCTCGCCGATGTCGACCCGTAGGACGCGGCGCGGTTCTGCCCACGCTGGACAAAATTCCAGCGTGTGTTGCGCAGTGTCCTCCTCTTCTTTGCAGTGGTGACAGATGGAGGTCACCTCCCGCCGAATCCTTAGCAGATACTCGCCGAAAATTCCGTGTCCCGTGAGCAGCTGCGTCATCCTGAAGGTCAGCGGGACCCCGCCTTGATCTCTCCAGGCTTCCCAATTGGGAAGCACGGCGCGAACGGCGCGGTGCGGCCGCGCGGCGTCCTCTTCGGCCAGTTGAGAGCGCCACCGCTCCCAGATCTCCAACTTCGCCTCCACTCGGACGTCCGGAGCCGATCGGTCGTCGGACGTCGGCGTCGTCGTACGTCCGTCTGCGCGCGGGGCCCTCAGGTGTGTGTACGTCCGTCGGAGCGCAAGGGCCCGCAGCTCGAACGGGGGGGACGCCGCCAGCACCGTCGCCGACTCGTAGGACATGGTCCTGAGGCGGCACAACAAATACCGCCGTTTGACACTAAACACCACGGACGACGATAGCGCAGTGGTTAGCGCCTCACGGTTACGAACGTTCGGCACTCGGGTTCGAATCATGACGACCGTAGTCCATATTTTTCTTCTGCGACTATTTAAGGCGGAGAAAAATAGAGCAGTACCCCAGCGACGACATCTACACCAGTAATCAGAACTACCACGACGTGAACAACGCTTCAGTCCTGTATCCCCTCGTTATGCGGATGGCGGTCGTCCTTTGTATCCTCCTCAGCAATGTCCGGCTGCGGCGATTCGCCATTAGGTCCTCGGTCCATACGGGAGCCCCGTAGAGGACTCGGGACCGGATTACTCCCTCGTAGAGTCGGCGGACTCTCCCAGTCCTGCTCCGCCGATGTTCGGTAGTAGGCCGCACATAAGGCGTTGGCTGCGGCCGTCGTCCTCGGGACCAGGAGCTCGAAGTGCGGTCCAAACGTCCATCGGCTGTCGATGGTGAGACCCAGGTACTTCATCCGGTCCCCTACCGGGACCGCTTCTCCGTTGATGGTCACGGACAGTCCAGGAGGAGGGGGTCCTCTGTGATGATGGTGGTCGAAGAACTCCAGGGCCTCGGATTTGGCCGGCGACACGCTCAAGCCGAGCCTCTGAATGGCGCGGCACGAGACCGACTTTTCCGTTGCGGTGATGATGCAGAGGATAACTATGATGGAGTGTATCTAAGGGCACGAGATCATCGGATTCGTCGAGGGCAACCCTCTTTCAGAAAGTGAGGGAAATGGACGTTGTTGTTAATTGGTTAATTTCTATGTTGGTGGTTAGAGGAAGATGCTAGCCGCCCTTGAGAAAATGTTGCTAGCGGGAAGCGTTGTTTGTGAGAAAAGCAGATTTCCCGTATCTTCCCGTAGTAGGTGATAGGTTTAGAGATTGTTAGGACAAAGACTGTGTTTGTCCGTATGAAGGACCTTAGTTAACTAAATTCTAAGATTTATAGCGGCTCCTCAGGCTAGCTGGACATGTACTGTAGAGATGCATCGTCATCTGTTAATCATTTTGCCCGAAGAATAGGGTCTGTGTGTGGCGAACCACGGGGCAGAAACCATTGGAATGTTTACTGTCGAATGCCGCTACATCTATTTCTTTTTTAAAGAGAGCTATACAATTACTCTATACCTCTATTAGGTAAAAACGTTCATCCCGTGACCGCGGCTACGTTCGGCGACTAGTTGTCGCCTTGAGCCCAAGCTCATTATCGCAAATCTCGGATAATTATAATCGGGTTAATTTATAAAGATTTAAGTATTGGGGAGTTTCCAAAGAATTACAAAGGGAAGGTCCGGTGTTCTTTCATCTCCGACATATATATTAATGGTATAAGACCATTGTCCAATAATTGGATTACCAAAATGGTAGCCCATACATTAATTTAACAAAAAACAGATATATCACGATATCCGTGGCTTAGCATCCAACAAATCGATATTTTTTTGCAAAATTCAATTCAATTGAATGCAAGCTTGCAAGAATGCAATTATTAATTATTATTAATAATTTTAATTTAAACTTGAAGAAGAATACATAATTTAAACGAAACTTTACAACTTGCTCTAAATAAAAATAAAAATGATACGAAATATTTATTTTCCTAGATATTATTTTCCTGATAGTCCAGAAATCGGGGTAGGAATGTTACCCATATATGCAAAAATATAGAACAAAAAATAATAAGATAATGCAGCAACATTACAAAAGGAGTTTTAAAAAAGGTAAGAATTGAATCTAAAAACCGATAGTTTAGCACAAAATGGAAATATTTTTGAAAAGATTTCATCATATTTCGATTTTTTGTATGATAAGAAAGTGTCGTAAAAAAATGGAGTTGTTATTGATTTTACTTTGATTTTATTATAGACAATGACCAGAAAAATTAATGAAGCTTCTGAAACTTCTGTTGTATCACCTAAATTTCCTTCCGCCACTTTGGATATGAGAAAAACTGAAGTAAATTTTTATTCGAATAAATATCTTTTTAAGACGAAGTCCGATAAAAAATGTTTCCTATAAAAGTGTTTTCCTTCTTCTCATAGATTAAGAGTCTATTAGGAAGAAATATGGTTTTCATTTAAAAAAACCAACTTTTTCTTTAAATGACCTTAAAAAAATAAAACACAAGTAGCATTGTTTAATTCTTCCTTTAAAACTGCGAAGTTTCTGTTTCAAATGACTTTTTTCCAAAAAGCGTAATTTTCAAGATAATCGGATACCATGTTTACAAATGAACATTCTGCATAGAAGTTACAAAACATTGGTAGAACTATTGGTAGAACATTTCATAAAGTTCACCAAACTATTTGAAAAGTCGATAATTACACTGAACAGTATATTTTAATCTCCTTTCAATTTTTCAATCACCAATAGGTTCTTATAGATCTTTGTGCGCTAGAAACGAATCTACAAACCGTTTCTTCCAGAATGTACAGTTTTCGAAAAAACTTATTTCGAGCAAAATAGCAAATTTTCAACTTTGAAGATAATTCGTGCTTTTACAGTAATAACTACAGTAATAACTAATTTATCGTTGACACCAAAAATTCAATAAAATAATATAGATTTTTACTACGTTATAAACATTTAGATATGTTTCAATAATTATTAAAATGGAAATGACACTAAAACGCACTATTCCTAGCTTACATTGTTTGCTTTATTTCAACAACTATGCATCTAGGAGAAAATAGGATCATAGCACGCAAGCTGTTAGGAGGTTTCTTCTGGATGTTGAGACCTGCAAACAAATCTGATGCGAAATCAGGAAATCGCAGGAAATATTAGTGCAGGCCTCGTAACTCGATCAACAAAAGCCAACACGATTCAAGCGGTAAAATCGTGTCTTGTGGAACTATTTAATTATGCTGTGGCGGCACTCGACACAACAAATACCGCCGTTTGACACTAAACAATAACGGACGACGATAGCGCAGTGGTTAGCGCCTCAAGGTTACGAACGTTTCGGCACTCGGTTCGAATCCCGACGCGCCCGTAGTCCATATTTTTCTTCTACGATCATTTAAGGCGAAGGAAAATAGAACAGTACCCCAGCGACGACATGACATCTTACACCAGTAATTAGAACTACCACGACATGAACAACACATAATTGGTGATTCGACCTGATCAACAACAAAACAAAGAAAGAAGTGTGCGACCGACTCGAGCTCAGCAGATAACTTTCCGTCGCTGGCGAACCCGCGACGTCGCCCACTTCAATGCTGTATAGGATTGTGGGCTTTTGTATTTTGTATGTATTTTGCCTTAATATTTTAGTGCATGGTTTTGAAACACTGGCAATGTACTAAGAGTAGCTTGTACAAATGTGAAACAGAATTTAGACTGTCTCGCGAATTCCGACCTGTTAATATTGATCGAAAGGGATTTTTAGCTCGATCTCACTATACTAGTTCTTAACATACGCGATGCCAAACAGCATGTAGTTTTTCGGATCCTTATATGCTGTGAAAATCTCGAAATTCTATAGTGGGGTGAATCAAGGAGCTTATTGTACGCATATGGAAAATGTTTTTTTAATATCTCCTATATACCTTGCAATTTGTTACTAGACATTAGGCAAATTATATTAAGTATGACAAAATAGCACGACTTCGGTGTTTCAATTGAAACAACGTTATTATCATTAAGACCAGTCGATCTAATAGATTATTTGTAGATATTTACTTGTTTATTAAATCTGCAAGGTGTGAATTAACGTGCGTTTGTATTTCTTTCTTTTTGTAATTACTGATTGTTTTAACTATTCCTTTCTTTACTGTGATGAAGTTTAGATTCTTCCTTATTTCTTCGTTTTTAGCGAGCCAAAAAGCGGTAATGATTGAGCTTAAGATAATAAGATGTTCTTCAGATCTGACCAGACGCTTATCAGAACTAATATCCTAGTATAACGGCAGCTGCGTCGCATTGTTTAGACAAATGTTTTAAAGTAAAAGTGTTTCTGTTTCTGTTACAAAGTATTGAAAAAGTGTAGCTGGAGGCCGGATGCAATTTAAAACAAAAACAATTACATTCTAATTACATTTTAAGTAAGCATAATCCAAGTTATCAATTATTGAAAAAAAAATTGAGTTGCATTTGGGAACAGAATCAAGTTTCCTTTGTTTGCTTCGAAGCTTCGAGAGCGTAGATGTACATGAAATTGTCAGGCGAAAACGCGAGGCTTGCTTTCTCAACAATCGTCTTCTCTTTATTGTAACGTCAAGGTCCTTCAGCGACAATCACATCGCTCTGTATTCTCGCCAGTTATATCTCTAGCAACAGGTTATAGGTGGCGAGCGACATTTGTTTGTAGTAGTAAGCGTGCCTGTTACACTGTTGCCATTGTCTCGTGAGCGCGGTGTTTGGGAGTTAAGTGGATAACACTGTATGTACGCGCCTGATGCTTCGTTTGTTTTCTAACTTGATACACATATCACAGCGACCGTGCTGTGATCATGATACCATGGACAGCAATGTTGTCTCACTTGAGCCTTCTTGGCGATTATACACGTTTTGTGAATATAATACTCAGTTTGAGAACCTAGAATGTGTCATAAATAATCACTTTTCTTCAACATTTTTCCGTTATTTGCATGTCTCTAGCATCAATTCTGTAAGAATTACTGATAAAAGGAAGAGTGAGAATGGCACCTTCTGTATGGAGGAAGGTGATATTAACATCAGTAAGAGGAAAATAATCACAGCTGAAGCCGCGCAAAATGTAAGTTCACTCCATCACTAATTACTAATTATTAATTACAATTACTAATTATTATTATTTATTATTATATATTATTTACTATTAGTTACATTGAAAACGAATTATTTAATGGAAGTGGTACAAACCGTATTAAAAAACTGAAAAAGAGAAGCATATATATACGCGAGAACAAATTAATTATGAAAAATGAAATACTAAATACGATGTCTGAATAAAAACAAAACTAATGGAAAGAAGAGAGATTTGATAAAAAATCTCAAAACTGAAAATGAAGACTCAAAGAAGCATTTAGAAGAAGAAAGATCAAAAAGTAAAGATTTGGAAGAACAAGTACACAAACTTTTATTACAATTAAATAATAATAATTACATAGTTCCGCTTATGAAACAAGACTCCGATGATAGAACACATGGCAATTAATTATTCTAATTCTGAAATATTAAAAATCTGTATCAAAAATCGAGATGAACCAACTTTTGCGCAATTTGTAATGAAGAAGAAATATTCAGCGAATTTCAGGATGAACATGACCGAAGTACACGGATGTAATGGTGCTAACACAACGAAGAAAAAAAGAGTCAAGTGTGGATGAGCAGGACAAGGATAGAAACAAGCAAGGTAAGAGAAACCCTACTACTTATTAACATTTGTCGGCAATAATCACGACTTTAGAATGTCTGCTTCGTACTCCCGGTATGCTTGTCCGAATCAGAGTGCTTCCTACAAATTCATTGTTTACTACGGTCACTGGGTAAGATTCGCGGATTCCAATTTCACTTGCACCTATTTAATAATAAAAATGTATACACCCTAATAAAATGTAATCTCAATCTGGGAGAAATTGATAAATTTCTCTTGAAGCCAAATATTGAAATTTTAGACGCTATTGAAGATAACAAAAATTTCGAATAATTCGAATAATTGTTACGACTGTTCGCGGAGAGACGCGATCGCGAGGAAAACGCGTCAGCGAGAGGCGTAAATTCTCGCTACGATTCGGTTAATCGACGCCGCGAATTAGTCGTTCCCCTGTTTCGGTTAAGACAACAGAGGTGGTTCAATGAGTTTAACACTGTATTACCAGGGTTAATATAATACGTATTTTTAACAATTATGAAAATAATAACATGAACGTTACAAATTGTTTAGCGACGAATACGATTGATGTATTACAGAAATACGACCCAACTTTGTGAGATATTTCGATGAATTCGATAGACTAAGCGATTTTTAATTTATTCGTTACAACCTCTCGATGTGCGTCGTTTGTATCTTCAGATGAGACTGATCGCCCGTCGATCATTTCTTTGTCTTCTTGGAGACGACCCCCACTACGTTCGGGTCACGCCACCGTTCGCGCCTATGAATACGTGTGCCACCTTCTTTGTATGTATAAAGTAACGGACCGAAATCGAAGTTTCTAGAGCGCGACGTTTGATGACAAATATGCACTTGCCGCTACATTGTATGGATTTCGCCGGTTCTATAAGACGGTTAGGAACACGGTCTATAGCGAGCCTCGTGGCGTAACAACCCCCTTTTGAGAATAAATAAATATAAATCCACTCTTAAAAGGATGAAATGTATTTTATTCTTCGCTTTTACAGATGCCGTTAGTGTTTATTGGAAAAACCGAACAGGAAATATATCAGGAAATAAGAAATATTTTTAAACCCCGTGAAAAGAATATAATAGCCCCACGTCTTATTGGCGTTATTGACAATGAAATTATTAATCAATTGGAATTGGAAGCTCAGAGCGAACTCCACCAAACGTGAAACTATTTTGTTTCGGCCAAGTATATCTAAAACGCATAAGTCTATTCACGATGTTGCTAAAAATTAATGTAATTTCAAATTTTTTCATCAGAGTACAATACTCTTTACTCAAATCCCGCACAAATCATGTACCAAATATTTGATTACGCACAAACATGCTGCACGTTTTTATACAAAATTTTAGATACCAAGTCAGAATTTCTTCTTATGTTCGGGATTTATGTTTTTATCCTTTCATTCATTTATAGTTTTAAATGTTTATATATTTGTACAATATGCCTGTACACGTTTATGTTTATAAGCTTAAGAAATTCTAACCTTCCAAGCACCAATAACGTTATGAAACCATTAAGCACTTATTCTGTCGTTGGCATGATCAGGGCTCAGAAGTTTCCCTCTTTTTAACTTCTGTACCAGCATGTATTGGTACGCAGTGCCGGCAACGTGGCAGTGGTCACTCGCAGAAGAAATTTTGCCAATCATGTTAAGCGGAACATCATCCTTGCAAAGTCAAAATGTATAGACTATCAATCCGCGTGTTTCTCCCCCGCTAACAACTCTCGTATAATAGACTAAAAGAGCCTCATCTCATAGTTTAGATGTAGTGTGCATCAACAGTTTTATACTAGTTCCTTAATATTTTATCCATTTTCAACTCAAAAACATTCACATCATCCACACTTAGTTTGTGTACAGTCCACTTTATAATAAATATCACAGTTCTTTATACCAGCAAGTGATGCTTGCCATCTTTTATCTTACAGCAAATTATCTTTAATAGCCCTTTTATTTGGTGGCAAATGCTCTTTATCATTCATTCTATTTTATTGGCAAATGCTCTTTGTCACCTTATCATTCTGGTGGCAAATAATCTTTGCTGCCATATGTTTTCGAGTCCAGTGTCTCAAATACGTAAGAATTCAACTCAAAAAAGCTATGGAAGTCCTTCGGATAAGTAAAGAATTATTTTTTGTTTAAATTTGTTAACCAATGGGTTACAATACTTTTTTACAAACTTATGATTCGGCCTATTATCATCTAAGCCATCCCAATATAGTTCAACGTCTCTACTAGTATAATGAAATCAATTAGAAGATTTGAAAAAAATGCTTAAGATCTTGTACTAATATTTCTAGATCACCTTCTTTGCATTATAAAATATATGTTAGTAATGCAACCTTATATGATACAACCAAAATGTACAAAATTGATGTATTTATGCTTAAATTGGTTCGTAATTATTGGGCAAAAATTAAATATGTACTACATAACACTGTTACTAAGAGCAGCTACTATCCTTAGGATCAATACTTCAAAAGAGCTTGTAATATTGGATATATTTCATTAGAGATTTTAGAAGTTAATTTTAAAGATAAACATAAAACCAATATTTAAAAATATTAGTGATTGGAAACAGATAGCTAATACCGTTTTTAGTTCATGTAAAAAGTCTCCTAGACATAACCAATAATGTTATAAATATTGTATTACTATAGTGAGATTAGTTACGTAAACATAGCCATTTTTTATTCCCTATTAGTATTTAATTATTAGATATTTGCATATTGTCAGACAAATTACATTTAGCTATACATTATCCTCATGGTTATCAAGTAATTTGGTTAAACCCTTATAAAAAATATATTCATGATTAATTAATGCATACCTTTTAGTTTAGCTATCCACTTTCCTACTCTACATTCCTTCCAAAATCCATAACAATTCCTTTATACTGCTTGCGTTAGATTGTTGCTATTATTATTTTTATTTATACAACCATGTTGTAATAAGAAATAATTCTAACTGCTAACTACAATTTAAAAATCTGTGTAACTGCTTATTTAAGAGCATAGGTTAATGTATTATCATCTGAAAATTTTGTTCTATGTACAGTCTGCAAGTGCTCATTTATAAAGCCATTAGATTAATAACAATTTTTTAAAGTATTTAAGCGTTTCAGTTGTTGTTAAATTATGCGTACACTGTATAAAGTAATTTGGTAGTAAACGCTTATAAAAAAACAAAAAAAAGAAAAAAAAAAGAAAAAATGGATTGCAACGCTTCTATTCCCGACAAGCAAATTTCAAGTGTTATGTTGCGTGTTCAGATGATACGTGATTTTGTAGTGATTTCAATAAATAAGATATTTTCAAATTTTCGAATTTTGCCTTCCATTTCTCTACAATAATCTATATCTTAAATAAATTACGATTTGCTATGTAAAGTGATGGTGAGGTAATCTTTAATAATTGCAACATGCAGTATCACGTGCAGATGTTCGTTCAATAATTACATCATTTCTCGTAATAAATAATACGCTCCACGAAACAATAAAATAAAATAATACGTTACTATTAGTAACTAATTGCTAGAGTCAGGTATTATTCAAATACGTTATCATCTGAATTATTCGAATAATATTATTCATGAAACTTATTACTCATTATTTAAAACTTGCTATCTGTTATTAGCTATTCGTATATTTATTTTGTGAATTATCATCGTCTCCATGTCCCTTAGAAACTACCTTTCACACATTTCCAAACAATTTTAGAAATTGTTAATAATAATTGAAATTTTTAAAAAAGTAAATGACAAGATCTTTGGGGTTAGGTTGGGGTTAATAAATGTATAAATTTTTCATCACTGTAATATTAAGTGTTTAATATTAATTGTGTATTTATTATTTATTCCTTTTTTGTTATTTGTGATTTGCATACATTTTGATTGCTAATCCTAACAAGTTTATAAATTGACAACTGACAAGGAGAAACAATAGCGTGACGATCAACTGATGGCAAATAGGAATATGGATAGCGAATATTATGCTTTCCTAAGTTCACGAAAAGTCGCTCACGAAGCATCTCGTATTAAGTCAAGTTTTGTTTGCTCTTAGACTTTTGGAGTATTGGCCCTGCAGAAACTCGGAATTTATGACCCTCGCAAACGCTATTGAAACTGGTAAGAATGGAACTGATAAGGATAAAAAACAGTTTTCTCAAAAATAACTTCATTAATCATTTTAGGAGGCTATTCGTGACTAGAATCAAATTTTGCAACTTCAATTTAAAAACATTTCTTTCCCATGAATCCTTCGAAATCTCGAACTTTACACATATTTCTCCTTTCAGATGATAGTGTAGTTGCAGGGTTATGAAGATAAAATTATGAAATTTTTAGGAGAACTAGTTATTTTAATTAGACATTTTTTTTAATTGAGATTATTTAATGACAATTAATTGTTATGAACAGAAATGGATACGTTTTTACTAATTTTTATTAATTTATATTAAATAAAAATATTAAAATATTAAAAAATATTAAGTAAACATTGAAATGAAGATATTTAATAACGAATAATTTTTATCATGTAACAAAATATTTAAAATAAAAATAAAAATATTCAACAAAACAAATATTAATTAGCCGTCACAATCGGATTGTATTACATTTGCGTCTAGGCTGTTTTCCGAAGCGGTCGAGAATTAGATGCGTGTATCAGACGCAATGTAACACTTGAAACTCGGTTGTAAGAGAATAGTGGCACTGCTGTCCATGATATCAGTGATGAACAGTCGTCCGTGATAGGTATATCAAATAATGAAACGTCGGGCGCTAATATTGCACTGTTACAGCACTATGCGATTGACGCAGACGGTTGATGGATGTCACCTTTGCGTTTCGAGTTTACGACTGGTTCGACGATCGGGTATGACAGTATGGCTGAGAAAATCTCATATTAATAGAGATTCAGATAGATACATCGAGATGCAAATTACAGGTCTGTGAGTTTACCGATTCTTGCAGAAAGAAGGGCTTAGTCTGCGTTATGATGTGCATCGATGTGAAAAATGCGCTCAATACTTTGCGTTGGGGGGTAATTTTGAAGGAAACGAGGCGCAGGAGCCTCTCTTACAAATTGGCGAGTATTCTTGCGAACTATCTGAAGGATCGTTTCGTAGTTCTCGGACAATCCGAGTGGTCTGATCGTGAAAAAAATTTTCGCTGGTGTTCCACAGGGCTCAGTGGTGGGCCCGCTACTGTGGAATTTAGTTTACGATGGTCTGTTGGCCAGATTTGATAATCATGTGAATTTGAGAGCTATTGCATTTGTGGACGACCCTGCTATCATGGTGGGTCTGAAAAAAAAAAAAAAAGGAAAATGTGGAGGGTATTTTGAATCTCCACATAAAGACGATCTTAAATTGGTGTGAAAACTCGGGCCTTCAGATAGCAAAGGAAAAAACAGAGATTATACTATTGACTCGAATGAGAGTTCCGAGAAATTTTAGTATTACTTTAACAAGGAAGGTGCTTAACACACGCAAAAGGGTTAAATACTCAGGCATGGTGTTGGACTCCGGCAGAAAGTTTGGTAACCACATTGAGTTAGTTTGTACTAGAGCGGATGCGATTGTAAGTGCTATCAGAGGGCTCCTGTCGAATGTGAACGACTTCTCTGACGCCTGTAGAAGTTGTATTACCAGGTATGGGAGTCGGTCGTGCTATATGCCTTCCCGGCGTGGATGGATGCGCTTAATAAGGCCAAGACAGTGGGAAAACTCTGTAGGGCTCAGAAAAGTACCTTGATAAGTACCTCTACGGCCTACAGGACAGCTTCGCATGCCGCGCTGTGCGTGTTGACGGGATCAGGAAAAAATTAACTCTACCAGACCTCAGCGATCCGGAGGTGTTCCTAAATCAGTTCCATCAGTATGAAGAGGAAGCGGTAGAGGAGTGGAGAAGGGAATGGACTAGGTTTGATTGAGGATCACCTTCCGGAAGAGGAAGAGAAACATTGACCACTATACCATGCAGCTGTTGACTGGGCATTATATCTTCAACAAGTTCAGGGATAGGATCAAAAAGGAAACTGTCGATAAATGTTGGAATTGCGATGCATGCCCGGATGATGCCGAACGTGTCTTACTGAGGTGTCCAAGATGGGCAGTTCAGCGCATCACCCTAGAGAATGTGGTGGGTGCCACTTTTGCTGCGGACAATATATTCGCATTGGTCTCGGCCAGCGACCATACCTGAGGGCTGTTCCGGAGTTTTTGCGGGACAGTAAGGAAGGCGAAGCGAGTCCAAGAAATGGCCAAAAATCGAGCAACGAGAAAAAGAAGATGACGCTTGGGGTTAGCCCTGATTAGAGGGTGGCATTCGGTATTAGAAGGATTTGACACGTTGATTGTGGTCTCGCTGAAGTAATGCTTATTTGCAGTGCCGGCGGGACTCTCCGCTCTAAGAAGGCTTGGAAGAGAAGGGGTTTTTAGTGGGTACGGTTTACTGCCATCTGCCGAGTCTCACATTACCCGGTGACGCGGGTCGCTGGATATGCGTAATGCGTTTACTCCTCCTCGCGCGCGCGCGCGCGCGAAAGAAAAAGATACATCGTCATGCGTTACGAGAAACAGAACGATTCATTTATTTTCCGAAGACTAGCACTTTGCACTCTGTGACCACGAAAAATAGCACGTTTCAATTTTGGCCTCGAAAAATAGTATTTTATCTATAGCGACAAAAAATTACATATTATGACTTTTCGCTATGAACACTAGCACGCTAGTTTGTTGTGAAAACTAGCTCGGTTTGCTTCTAGTCTCGTAAAGTAATACATTTCACTTTTAGTCATGAAAACATCACATTAAATAAATTGTCTAGCAGTTTACTGCACAAATAAATAGGTATATGATTCTTTCAACTGAAACAAACATACAAACAACAAACACGAACTAATTTATTTAATTAACAAAATTGTTATAAAACTGCAGAAC
The DNA here is from genome assembly GCA_905332935.1 of Bombus hortorum. NCBI lineage: Eukaryota > Metazoa > Arthropoda > Insecta > Hymenoptera > Apidae > Bombus > Bombus hortorum. Next base: position 10,762,630 of record HG995199.1, read on the forward strand.
ATGAGACGAGGCCTATGGATATCATCGTTAATAAATGTTCTTTTTTTAATGATAATTGAATTTTAGTATCATAGGCATTTTGTAATCTGCTATATATTCCATAATACCCAACTTTAAAACGTACCGATTCAAAATGATAATTTCTGTATCGTTTCCATCTAAATCTTCGTAAGGTAAATGGAACGTACAATCTGTAAGTTGCTCCCTAATCGTTTTGATAAACGATATTGAAGTTTCGTTAACTCTTGCACAGATTTCAGAGGATGGACACTCCAGTAACGGCGCAGTCGTGGATGATCAGATAAGTCCCTTTACGTCGTTATCTTACGATTGTTGCCGGTCGATAATTTCGAGTAATTCCGAAGGTGGTCGACTGGGGCCCCACCTCATTGCGTCTGATGACAGAAATACATCGCTCGGGTGTAACGTCGCGGTCACCGGAGGTGACGCGGGGACCTCCGCGGACTACGACGTATCGTCAGTTGCCAAAGGGCCGAGGACGGTTAGTGGAGGTGCTCACAGGGGCGAAGGATTTCAGATAGCGAGATGTCGTCCGTATCGCCTGTCTCGACGCTGAGAAAGCGAATACAGATGGGACTGGGCATCAGTCACGGGACAGAGTCATTCCCATAGAGACAAAATGAGTGGTCGACGTGGTGGCGCCTGATAAGCGAAAGAGGACGCGCTAATGGAGATGTCCGATTTAAAAGGCGCCATGGTACGCTAAATAACGGCCGACATTGACGTCGAGATAATGAGAGAAAAGGAGATCTCCAGTCTTCTCCAAGGGTCGGTAGAGAGACTGACCGAGGTAAAGAGAGGTTGGAGAAAATTGCAAGCGGAAGATCGACCATTCCAATGATGCCGACTTTTGCGAGGACTAAGAGGGTGGCCGCAAGGAAACCCGGGCATCGTGGGCCTCCCTCCTCCGCTGCCGTCACTTTTCCGGGCCATGTCCAGCCATCCACGCGGTACTAGTTTTTTTTTTTTTTTTTTTTTATTTTGTTATTGCATTTTACAATTTGTCCATTAGGACATTTGGTAAAATATTATAATTTAATTTGATAAAATATAGCATGTGGATGGTTACCCCCAGCGGGACTCCATCTTCCAGGTTGTTTATTGTTCTATTATGAGGTCTGCAGGATGCTTCTTCTTCAGTCTTCTTTCTATTATTGTTTTATTCGTTTCAGCAACCAGCTGGTTTGGGTGTGTTTCAAGTCTTTCTTTATACTTTTTTGCACATCTGGCGATTTCCTCTTTAACCGTTGGAATTTTTAGGTCTTTTCGTATTTCTTCATTTCTGACGTACCATGGGGCGTTAACTATTGTTCTTAAGATTTTTGCCTGCTCCGTTTCTATTTTATTTATGTGACTCATTGCTGCCATCCCCCATAGTGGAACTCCGTATGTCCAGATTGGTTTGATTATTGTTTTGTATATGTATAGTTTATTCATTAGGCTTAATTTAGATTTTCTATTGATTAACCAGTACATCTGCTTCATTTTTTCATGTATTCTGTTTGTTATTGATTTTATGTGATGCTTCCATGTAAGGCGTGTGTCTAAATATATTCCTAGATATTTGACATACTTTGTTTGTACTATGTGGGCGCCATTTAGTTGAATGTCTGGTGTTTTTCCTTTTCTAAGCGTAAATGTTATGTGATTGCACTTACTGGTGTTCACTTTTATTTGTTTACTTTGCAGCCACTTTTCTATTTTTATAATGTGTTCTTGTAATAGTGCGGCAGCCGTTTCTGGATTTGCGTGTCTCGCTAGTAAGACCGTATCGTCCGCGAACGTTAGAGTTTTGCTGTTGACAGTTGTTGGTATGTCTGCTGTATAGAGTGTGTATAATATTGGTCCTAGGACGCTTCCTTGCGGTACTCCTGCCTTGATATCCTTGATTTCAGAATATGTATCGTTTATTTTTACTGCAAAAGTTCTATTGTTTAAGTAAGATTTAAGTAATTTGTATATTTGTTCTGGAAATTGCTTTTTGATAGTTTCAAGAAGTTTTTCGTGGTTAACTTTGTCAAATGCTTTTTCGATGTCAATAAATAGTGCCGTGCAATATTGTTTTGTTTCCAATGCCTGCAAAATTTCATTGACCAGTCTATGCATTTGTTCTATTGTGGAGTGTTTATTCCTGAATCCAAATTGATGGTCCGGTATTAGTTTTTCTTTTTCTATTATTGGTTTTAGGCGGTTGTATATTATTTTTTCAAGTAGTTTGGAAAACGCAGGTAGTAATGATATTGGCCTGTAAGATGCAGTTAAATGTGGGTTTTTGTTTGGTTTGGGTAACATTACGATCTGTGCTATTTTCCATAGTGCAGGAAAATACTGTATTCTTAGAATTGCGTTGAATATTATCGTTGTTAGTCTTATTGCCTTTGGGGGGAGGTTTTTTAAGATTTTTCCATTGATCAAGTCAAGTCCTGGTGCTTTACTTGTCTTTGTTGCCTTAATTAAGTTTGTAACTTCTTGCGCTGTTGTGCTGAGTGTGGTGCAGCGTTTGTCAATTGTGTTGTTGGCATTTTCCATTTCTTCGTGTGTTTGCCCTCCGAGAATGCTGTTATTAGTTTCATACGGTGAAAATGTATTTTGTAAGTGCTTCGAAAATTCTTCTGCCTGCTCTTCGTTACTTCTGGCCCATGAGTTGTCCATTTTTTTGATTGCTGGGATTGGTTTTATTGTTTTCTTCACTTTGTTGGTGACTTTCCATAGGGAGTAGTTGGTATTCTCATGCGCGGATAGTGATTCGATGAATTTTGAGAATTCGCTATTGTGAAGTTCCCTTATTTTATTCTTTAATTCCTTTGTAAGTTTATTTAAGTTTTTCTTGTTTTCTCGTGTTCTCTGTTTTTGCCATTTTGATTTCGCTTTTCTTTTTTTCCCTAATTTTATCCAGGATGTCCTGCGGAATAATTTTTGTTTGTCTGCTATTTAATTTATAAGCGGTGGTTGCCCACGCTGCTTCCTGTATTATTTCTGTTAGAGTTGCTACTGCCTGTTCAATGTGTTCAGGTGTCTTCAATGGGATATTGCAATTGATTTTGTTTTCGATTAGCTCTTTAAAAATTTGCCAATTGGTGGTTTTGTTGCAAAGCGACTCTGACTTGTTATAAAGTAGTGGTTTGCCTGTATATTCTAATATAATTGGTGTGTGGTCGGAGTTAAGCTCAAGGCTGGTTGTTATTTTTAATTTACTTACATTTAATCCTTTTGTTATTGCAAAATCCAACAGGTCAGGTGTTTTATTGAGGTCTGTCGGCCAGTACGTTGGTCTTCCTGTAGATAGCACGTTGAGGTTGCTATTTCTAATATATTTTTCTAGTGTTCTGCCTCTCGGTGTGTTAATTCTCGAACCCCATAACGTGTGCTTCGCATTAAAGTCTCCTGCTGCGATATATTTGTCGCCTATGGATTGGAAGTACTCTTCCCATTTTTTAAGCGTCATTTTGTGTCTCGGTGGTGCATATACTGCTGATATCTGAAAGTAATTGTCGTTGGTTTGTATTGTGACAGTGGTTGCTTGTAGGTGTTCTTGATTTGTTTGACTATGTAGGTGGTGCTTGATGTCATTTTTTATTATTACTGCAGTTCCTCCGTGTGCTTTACCTGAGGGGTGTTTGGTGTCGTAGATGGTATAGTACGGTATTTTCATGTAACTTTTTAGAGTGAAATGTGTTTCTGAGACAAGTAGTATATCAATATTATTTTTATACAAGAATGTTTTAGTTTCGTGGGCTCGCTGTTGCAAGCCATTGGAGTTCCAGGCTGCTATTTTCAGCATGTTCCACTCTATTTTTTATTTAGCAAGTTTGTGAGTAGTTGTAACATAATTGTTGTTTGTTGTACTTGTTGCCTTAATGTTGCGTTTATTTCACTTATCATTTTTCCTAGCATCTCTGTATTTTCAATGGATTGTTTTAGCAATCCTTTGATTTCTGAAACGTCTTCGGTATTTTTGCTTTGATTCTGGTGGAGCATTGCTTGGCTAATGTTTTGGGTTACTTGCGCATAGCTTCGGTAACCTTGAGGATTACTGTTTCCGCTTATGATGTTTGGTTCGTTATGTGCTATCAATGTTGTATCATTCTCCGTTGTACCTTGATGTGGTTTGTAGTTATTGGTTGTTCTATTGCGAAGTGGTGGAAACAGTTTGTGTTGTAATTGTTTTCTAATTATGCATCCTTTGTAGCTGGCTGGGTGGTTTCCCTTGCAGTTATAGCACTTAACTTGTTCTATTTTTCCTGTGTATGGGCAGTGTATTGTTAAGTGATTTTTTGCACATTTAACACATGCCGGGCTTTTGTTACAATAGTTTTTTGTATGACCGTATTGTTGACACCGCATGCATTGTGGTATATCTTTTTTATAGCGTGGTGGTTCTACAGTTACTATTGTGTTTAGGATTTTTTTGATTTCGTAAATTTCCTTGTTGTTGATTCTGGGTTCAAGTTCTATTAAGATTATTCTTAATAGAACTTGAACCCAGAATGGTAATGGTTGTTTTGTATCGTATCTTGTAATATTGTTTATTGATCTAGTTTGATGTCCAATTTTTGCTAGTTCTTCACTCAGCTTTTTTGTACTGATTTTTGGATGCAATCCTCTTATAACTATCTTGTAGCTTCTTTCCATTTTTAACTGATACGTGTGGTATATAGCATCTTTTTCTTTTAATGCTTTTATCACATTTCTATAAATATCGGGGGTGTTTGTTTGAATCTTTACTTGGTCTAATTTTATTTGTTTAATTATATAATTGTCATTCCCGACTGTATTATTTAGTAATTCAATAAGTGGGTTTATTATTTGGGCCTCAACAAATATTGGTGGTGGTTTTGTAATATGACTTGAGTGAGTTGTGACTTTGTTTGTCGGATCATCTTCTGTTTCTTCTGTTAATGAGCTGAAGGAATTTCTTAGTGGTAATTCTTGCAGCCATCGCTGCTTTTCTGTATCTGGGTTTTCTGCGGCACTTGTGCTTGGAGTTGTTTTACGCTTTTTGTTGTTTTTTGGTATCTTCCAGTTTTCATCCTGATATTGTTTCTCGTTATCTTGACTGTACTCCTCCTGTCTTCGCTGCTCCTTCATTTCTTCTATGTCCATATTTTGATTACTATTAACTTGTTGTTGTTGTTTTAGGGCTGGTAAATCTACCGACCTATTTATATAATATCTTTCACCATTATTTGCAATTTTAATTCCTGGTATCTGTTGCTGCATTGTTGGGCTTCTCCTCACTATCACTAATCGTTAATTTTTACTTAGCACTGTGATATTTCTCAAGTCACTACCCCGGAGCACACGTCTGTTTGCCTCGGTTGCCCGGGCAGAACTGCGGTACTAGTGTGCACATAGAAACGAAGTCGTGTGGAGGGTCCTTATAGCCGCCGGGTAATCTGAGGACCCGCTTCCTCCTGGAATTGGATGAGCTCCGTAAGGAACTTCAAGGGCGGTCGCGCGCGAACCTCTATGAAGATGGAGTACCGTCGCGGACCGAAGGCAAACCTGCGTCCGACAACGGCGAGTTTAGGGTCGCTGCCACAAGAGGGAAGCAAAAGAAAGCAGTATCCCGTTGGTGGCGGAGGCCCTAAAAGAGGGAGATCACAAGAGGAGATCAAAGGGAGGCGATTTCCTAACGGAAAGTATTCCCGATGTCCTCAAGGACACATCGGTCAGGGTTTCGGTGCCACAAAAGACGGTGGCAGTGAGGGTGACCAGGTCAGACAATTTTATCGATTTAAATTATCTATTTTTATGGAAATTTAGTTTATTGCTACATTGCGTATAATTATTGACTCATTCTCGTATATGGTTCCATGACGCAATTTGTGCAGCTGCAGCACATCTCTCATATCTCTTTTTTGGTTGAAGTTGAAAGAAAATGTTATGAAACTAATGAAATAAATGTAATAAAAGATACTAAGAAAAAGAATTACTTTCTAGATGGAAAATTTTTGTACATTTTGATACATCGGTATCTAATACATATAATTGGTAAATATTTTTATGTATAATTTCATTTACAACGAAAACAATTTTAATAATTGAAATTCCAGCAAATTTCAACAAGTACTTTGGTTCGTTCACTCGCGGAGAGACGCGATCGCGAGGAAGCACGTCAACGGGAGTCGTAAATTCCCGTTACGATTTGACTATCGACGCCGCGAAATGATCGATCCCATATTTCGATTAGGATAATAGAGGTAGTTAAATTGAATGTGATACTGATAACAAGTTATAATTTATAGTTTATTCCAACAACTTTGTAATAAATATAGTTACGCTGGTGCGTATGTATAATTTCAGTAGGTGACTGATCTAAAGGCGGAAACACGGTCAAAGGTGTTGAAAAGATGGAAAATCAGTGACGTTCGGTGACGATGCTGTGACGGAGGAAAGCTAAGGATGGGTGTGTCTAGCGCACGGAACCATCGGATTTGTTGATGACAATTTTGGGCTGGGAAGTGAGTGCAATAGACATTGCGTCGGATTGGATAATAGGACGGTTGGTGGATTAGAAAGGGCCTTGGCCGCCCTCGAGAGAGAGTCGCTAACGGAAGATGCCGAACGTGAGAAGACCCAACTATCCAGTATCTTCTCCTAGTAGACAATAAACTTTAAGACAGTTTAGTGAAAGAATGTTTATACGGTCTGAAAGACCTTAACTAGAAAATTCCTGTAATTTATGGAGGGTACTTGAGACTGTTGAGCGTACGCAGTAAGGATGCGAAGACATCTGGTTGCCATATTGCCCGCGACGTATGGCCTAGTCTAGGTGGAGAGTCGGCCGACGTAACAACTTTTCTATCTTCATTAAATCTTACATTTCCCAAATCGTATAGGGAACTAAAAGTATAATTTGGAAAGACTTTAAACACTGGAGGAATTATTTATATCACAGTTACGGTTTTTGGCACGCACTGTTTATGATAACAACTTTTTTGTATTTTATTGCCTATATTTTTTCGGAGACATTTTTAAAGAATTTTTCTTAGTATATTATTCAACACTTGCTACTGCAGTTATGGATATAAAATTAGCTGTTCCTTTTTTACGCTTTTAAAACAAGAATCTTTATAAAGGCGATAATTCTCTGAACTTTGAAGAAATAGGTGAGGTGCGGTAGTTAGTGTGGTGTGATGGACGTACGACGGTGCCGTCGTCCGACGACCGATCGGCCCTGGACGTCCGAGTGGAGGCGAAGCTGGAGATCTGGGAGCGGTGGCGCTCTCAGCTGGCCGAAGAGAACGCCGCGCGGCCGCACCGTGCCGTTCGCGCCGTGCATCCCAACTGGGAAGCCTGGAGAGATCAAGGCGGGGTCCCGCTGACCTTCAGGATGACGCAGCTGCTCATGAGACTCGGAGTTTTCGGCGAGTACCTGCTAAGGATTCGGCGGGAGGTGACCTCCATCTGCCACCACTGCAAGGAAGAGGAGGACACGGCGCAACACACGCTGGAGTTTTGTCCAGCCCCAGAAGCGGTCGTCGAGGTTATGCTCAGGGGCCATCAGGAGTTCAACGCCGTCCGCACCTACTGCGAGCAAGTGATGCTGGCGAAGGAGCGAGCAGAAAGAGATCGGAAGAGAACGCGCGATCCTGCGAGATCGTCGCGCCAAAGAAACTCAATACGCCACAGGGACGCGGTACTGCCGCCGCCGTAGCAGCGTCAAACTAGGAACGAGGCGTTAGGGGGTGTGGTCCCCCCTAGCGGCCCAACATAGACCGGGATGCCTCCCCTATAAACAGCTGGGAGAAGACGACGAGGAGCGACTCCCCTGGTAGCAATTGTAAAAAGAGCCCGAGGTCGCTTCTACTAATCGTCGGGACGACCACCGTGGAGTTCTAGTCGGTAAGAGTCCGACACTACTCTGCTGTTGCGTGCAACAGCGAGTGTCCATGAGGATTTCTCCACGTACGAAAAAAAAAAAAAAAATTTCGTTTAGTTTGACTCACACTCGTTATTTTTGAAACAAGGCAAACGCCTGAATAGAATGATTTCAAAAACTTGTCGCATCTTTCTAGAGCGCGGCACTTTTTGGAATATCCCAATAGATCGTGCTCTTAACACCTTCGCGACAAATGAGTGAAATAAATTCGGAAACTTGTCACACTCTTCTACAATAAAGCATGGCACTATTACGAATATTCCAAGAGGTTGTACTCTAATTACTTCTGCGACAACCGAATTTTTTTTTTTTTTTTATTAGTTCATTGGTTTTTTTTACAATTTGTCCAGTAGGACATTTGGTAAAGTGTTATATCTTGTTGAGTATAAAAAAAAAAAAAAAAATAAAAATAAATGCAGCATGTGTGTGGCTACCCCCAGCGGGGTGCCATCTTAGGTTATATCTTTATGAGGTCTATTGGGTGTTTCCTTTTTAGTCTTCTTGTAGTGTTTGCTGTGTTGTTTGTTTCCGCTGCTAACTGGTTCGGGTGTGTTTCCATTCTTTCTTTGTGTTTTTTTGCCATTTTGATTATCTCTTCCTTGACCGTTGGTATTCCCAGGTCTTGCCTGATGTCCTCGTTTCTGACGTACCATGGGGCGTTTACTATTGTTCTGAGTATTTTTGATTGTAGTGTTTCTATTTTTGTTATATGGCTCTTTGCTGCTGTTCCCCATAGTGGAATTCCGTATGTCCATATCGGTTTTATTATTATTTTGTATATTTTTAGTTTATTTTCCATGGTTAGTTTGGATTTTCGGCTTGTTAGCCAGTGCATTTGTCTCCTTGCTGTCTGTATTTTGTTTATTGTTGCTTTGATATGCTGTTTCCATGTGAGGTGTGCATCTATGTGTAGTCCAAGGTATTTGACTTGCTTTGTTTGTGTTATTAGCGTCCCGTTCAGGAAGATGTTTGGTGTTGTCTGTTTTCGCAATGTGAATGTGATGTGGTTGCATTTGTTCGGGTTAGCTTTAATTTGTTTGTCTTTTAGCCACTTTTCTATTTTTGTTACGTGATTTTGTAGTATTGTGGCTGCTGTTTCAGGGTTAGTGTGCCTGACTAGTACGGCTGTGTCGTCCGCAAATGTTAATATTTTGCTATTGGTAGTTGTTGGTATTGGTATTTGTTGGTATTGGCCGTGTATAGTGTGTATAATATAGGTCCTAGGACGCTTCCTTGCGGAACCCCTGCTTTGATGTCTTTGACTTCGGAGTATGCGTCCTTGATTTTTATTGTGAAGGTTCTGTTGGTTAGATATGATTTTACTAATTTGTATATTTGTTCCGGGAATTGTTTTTTAATTGTTTTTAGTAGTCTTTCGTGGTTTATTTTATCGAATGCTTTTTCTATGTCCATGAATAGGGCTGTACAATATTGCTTGTTTTCTATTGCGTGTATTATTTCGTTGACCAGCCTGTGCGTTTGTTCTATGGTGGAGTGTTTGTTTTTGAATCCAAATTGGTGGTCCGGTATTATTTTTCCCTTCTCTATTATTGGTTTTAATCGGGCGTATATTACTTTTTCTAATATTTTGGAGAGCGCAGGTAGCAGTGATATTGGTCTGTATGATGTTGTTTCATGTGGGTCTTTGCCTGGTTTGGGTAACATTATGATTTGTGCTAGTTTCCATGGTTTAGGATAGTATTGGGTTCTTAATATTGCATTGAATATTATAGCGATTAGTCGTATCGCTTTTGGTGGAAGGTTTTTCAAGATTTTGCCATTGATTAGATCGATTCCTGGTGCTTTGTTGTTTTTTGTTTTTTCGATTATGTTTCTGATTTCTTGTGCTGTTGTTTTTGGTATGGTGTATTGCTTGTCAGTTGCGGTGCTAGTGGTTGACTCGTCGTCGTCTGTATGTCGATTGTGGTTGCTGTTGTTGATGTTGTGTGGTGTAAATGTGTTGCATAAGTGATTAGAAAACTCTTCGGCTTGCTCTTCGTTGCTTCTTGCCCATGTGTTGTCTTCTTTTCTGATTGCTGGGGCTGGTTTTGTTGTTTTCTTTATTTTTTTTGTGGCTTTCCATAGTGAGTAGTTGTAGTTCTCGTGTGCAGATAGTGATTCTATGAACTTTGTGAATTCGTTGTTGTTGTGTTCTTTTATTTTGTTTTTTATTTCCTTTGCAAGTTTGTTTAGTTGTTTTTTGTTTTCTTTTGTTCTATGTTTTTGCCATTTTGCTTTCGCTTTCCTTTTTTCTCTAATTTTCTCGAGAATGTCTGGTGGGATTAGTTTTGTTTGTCCAACGTTAGGTTCGGGTTTAGTGGTTGCCCGCGCTGCTTCTTGTATGATTTCTGTTATTGTTTTTACTGCTTGCTCAATTTGTTCGGGCGTTTTCAATGGGATGTTGCAGTTGATTTTGCTCTCAATTATTTCTTTGAAGGTTTGCCATTTGGTGGATTTGTTACATAGTGTCTCTGGGGTGTTGTAATGTATTGGCTTATTACTGTATGTAATTATTATAGGTGTATGGTCGGAGCTTAGCTCGAGGCTGGGTGCTATATTTATTTTATTTCTGTTTAGTCCCTTTGTGACTGCAAAATCAAGTAGGTCAGGGGTTTTGCTCAGGTCTGTCGGCCAATATGTCGGTCTTCCTGTGGATAGTATATTGAGGTTGTTTTTTCTAATGTGTTTTTTCAAGGTACTACCTCGAGGTGTGATGATTCTTGATCCCCATGTTATGTGCTTTGCGTTGTAGTCTCCTGCTGCGATGTACTTGTCGCCTAATTGTTGGAAGTATTCTTCCCACATTTGTGTTGTTATTTTGTGTCGCGGTGGTGCATATACTGCTGACAGCTGTAGATGGTTGTTGCTGGTTTGCACGGTAACGGTGGTTGCTTGTATATGTTCTTTATTGACTTGACTGTGTAGGTGGTGTTTGATTTCGTTCTTTATTATTATTGCGGTCCCTCCGTGAGCTTTTCCTGAGGGGTGCTTGGTATCGTATATGGTGTAATACGGTATTTTTATATAGCTTTTTGTTGTGAAGTGCGTTTCTGATACGAGTAGTATGTCTATGTTGTTGTGGTATAAGAATGTTTTGGTTTCTAGGGCCCTTTTTTGTAGGCCGTTAGAGTTCCATGCTGCTATTTTAAGTATATCCGTTATTACTTTTTACTTAGCATGTTTGATAGCAGTTGTAGCATGGCTGTGATTTGTTGGGATTGTTGTATGATTGCTGCGTTTTGTTCACTTATCAATTTCGTTATCATTTCGGTGTTTTTGATGGATTGTTTTAGTAGTTCTTTGATTTCTGTGTCTTCGTTGATGTTATTGTTCTGGTTTTGGTTGACTGCGGGTGTTATTTGCTTGGTTGCTTGCGCGTAGCTCCGACCACCAGTGGTAATGATGTTGTTGTGATTGTTATTTATTGTGTGTTGTGTGTTTGTTGGTGTCTCTGTTTCTGCACTGTTTTGTTGAGTGTGTTGGATGTTGATTGTTCTGCTTCGAGGCGGCGGAAATAGTTTTCGTTGAATTATTTTTCTGGCTGGGCATCCTTTGTAACTAGCTGGGTGATTTCCGCTGCAGTTGTAGCACTTTACTTCTTTTATTTCTCCCTTGTATGGGCAGTTAGTTGTTATGTGTTTTTCTGCGCATTTAACACACACCGGGTTTCTATTGCAATAATTTTTTGTGTGCCCATATTGTTGGCACCGCATGCATTGTGGTATGTCTTTTTTGTGTCTTGGTGGTTCAATTGTTATTATTGTATTTAGGATTTGTTTTACTTCGAATATTGACTTGTTGTTTATATTCGGTTCTAGTTCCACTAGGAATAGCGGTAATGGTTGTTTGGTGTCATATTTTGTGATGTTATTTATTAGTCTTACCTGTTGGCCAAGTTTGGCTAGTTCTTCTCCTATGTATCTTGTATTAGTCCTTGGGTGTAATCCTCTGATTACTACCTTGTAGCTTTTATCGGTTTTTAATTGGTATGTATGGTACCCGGCGTTTTTATCTTTTAGCATTTTTACTACTTTTCTATAAGTTTCTGGTGTGTTGGTTAGTACTTTTACTTGATCCAATGTTAGTTGTTTGATTCTATAGTTCTCTTTGCCTACCGTGGTGTTTAGCAGTTCCAAGAGGGGGTCTATTATTTGCGCGTCGATATATATTGGTGGTGGTTTGGGGTTGTGTGTTATTGGTTTGTCGGTTTGGTCTGTTTCTTTCTCTAGTGGCAGTGCGCTGAATGAGTTTTGCAGAGGAATTTCTTGTAGCCATTGTTGTCTTTCTGTTTTGTTTGTGGTTATTCTTCTTTTTTTGCTGGGGGTTACAATCTTCCAATTTTCGTTCTGTTGTGTTAGCTCGTTGTTGGTGGTGTTTATTTCGTCACTCGTTTGTGAGATTTCCATATCTGTCTCGTTTGTGACTGTGCTTTCGCGAACATCAGTGGCTTTGTTTATGGCATATGTTTCGCCGTAGTTCGATATCCTGAGTGGTGGTACCCGTTGCATTGTTTTTGCTTTCCCCGCTTGTCGCACTTGCGGGGACACTGGTTTTCTCGTCCGGTTTCTCCGGGCGGTCGTCACTTTTCTTTAACCTCACTGGTCACTAGGGACACGTCTGCACTCTTCGGTGGTCGAAAGGGAACTGCGACAACCGAATGGATGCAAAAACTTGTCGCACTCTTCCAAGGCGCAGCACTATTTTGGATTTCCAAACTGTTGTATACTTAATGTTTTAATTCGTTAATATAACCGTATGGGTAGCGTTAACTAACGTATCAATACAACTGATAAATAAAGTTCCACTTTTTGGCTTACCCGCTATGTGCAGAATTACTAGCACGGGAAGGGTTAAAGTTTTCTTGGAATAAATAAATATTTTCAATATCTCCTTGATTGTTTACAATAATAGTCAATGAATAATTTTATTGAAATCGTATATGTGGCACAAGTTCGAAATCGAAGAAGAAAGTGTTATAATGTATTAAATTAGTGTAGTTGTTGAAAGACTGGCTGTATGAATCGTTGAAGAATAGTAAATTTCGGTTTTACTTTTTAATGTTACTCAAAGACTCTATATTGAAACAATTCTCGGCTTCGCAAAGACTATTGTTTTTCTGAACTTGATATTAACTCTTGGTAAATTTTTTACTGACTCTTGACAAAATTTCAACTAACTGGACTGAACTCTATAACTGAACTGAATAACTGGATGGGACTTTTTTTTAATTGACTGACTTTAACTGACTGAACTCAAAGACTCCTTCAACAAAATTTCGAATAAACTGCTTTACGGATTTTAACTGGTCTCTCTTCATATTTTTATTGAACTGCGTTACGGATTTTATATGAACTGCTTAAATGACTCTCTTTTTACTGACTGAACTGAATAACTAACTCTTCTTATTATGGCTAACTGACCATCTATCATGGCTAACTGACTCATCTATCATGGCTAATTGTCACGTGACGGAGTATTCCATGATAGCGCGGGGTTTTCGTATGTAATTACTTCTACGGACGCTGCAATTTGGTTCCGTTGGTATCCTTCCAGAAGTGTTAGGGTTTTAGCTTATGTGGTTTTTAATGGAAGTATTATTGAAGTTTCCCGTTTTCTAGAAGTTCTTGCTGTTGCATTTTTCTTACAGTATTAGTTTCTGCTGATGATAAGTCGTACTCCCCTGAATACGTGGTTACCTTGCTGATACCCATACTTCATCCATTGGTGCGTGTCAGTTGTTTATCACTGCAGATGCTGTGAGAGAAGATTGTTGTATCTCAACTTCTATTTTCTGTGGAGAGCGCGTGCAAGGCGGTACGTGTCAGCGGACGTCTCATAGTTCCTTGTTTCTATTTCGATATTCTTAGTTCGATTTTAATTTTGTTCAATAACACTGTTGTGTATTTGTTTATTGATTTATTGCGATATTAAAGTATTTACACGTGTAGTGTCTTTTATTTCCTCTAAGTTCTGTATTTTCTGTTATTTAATTCCATTCGCCTAGAGTTGTGGCTTGTGCAATTCGCGAATCATAGTGTATCACGTTACGAACCGTTCCCAGCGCGAGACGTGACATTCCCTCTTGCCGTCCTTAATTTATTTAATTTTTTATTAAATTCACCAAAAGAGATTGAGAAATTTGATTTGAAAAGATACTTGATTCTACTGATTCATTGGTACATGAAGTGTATTGTGAAAACTGAGGAATATATCTGATCCAAAGAGAAATATAAAAATAGTACGAAACGAGAGACGACAAATTCATAATTCGCTAAAAATGAAGGTAAGGAGAGACACGGTTATGCTGGAGTTTCTAATAGGGAAGATTAATCGTCAAATGGTATCGTTGGATAATAATACTTAGATAACTCATAATTCTTTAGATAACTTTCCTCCTTAAAATTAATTTAATTTACTTATGTTACTCCTTAATTTTATAGTAGCATAATTTAATTTATATTTTGTATTTTACAGTTTACGCGAGGAAGATGTAGGTGTTAAAATAAGATTCACCAACAATACAAAGTGTTATTGTTGTAAAATATTGAATGGAATTTGCGGTTCTTTTTAGCGTAGGTTGTGTTACAGCTAATGTGTAGGCAATGTATTTAAGTAGCAAAGCATCGAATAAGATGATCGATCTGTTATACCTAAATTATGAATATTTTGCTTGAGAAACATCCTGTTTGAGTATTGTCCTGGTATGGTTTTTTTTTATGTACAAGGTGTTTTGATAAAATCGCTCACCATGTTCGTCACTTGCGGCACCAAGATCTTCCGAGAAAAAATTTAAATGAGAGCCTAGGAAATTAATTTTTAAGGACATGTGAGCACAGAATACCCACCCGAGTTTTGCACCCACTCTCCCATTATATGTACAAGGAAATTTCTCGAATGATTGTAAGATCACTCGTGGGCAATTGAATAACAGCGTTTATTTATATAATAAAATAATAAAACAAATATATAAATCCTGAGGGTATGATATGCTATCAATCGTGTCATTATTGGGAACATATCTAATCCCGGCCGAGTAATTTCTATTTCTTAATTCTTCCATATTTTCAGTTCAATCATTATCTCTGTCAGCTCACGCAGGATATCATAGGTTTGATGAATATCAGCAATTGAGATCAGGTGAGATCGGGACTCATGATAGACTCAGGGTAGGTGATAGATAGCGTGCCTCTGTGACGTAAGAGGGATAATTTTCAACAACATTCTTAAACCTACGATCATTACATAAACAAATAAAATTGTTAAGTGGTTGCATATTACGCAATTTTTTCTTGTTACTTAAGTAGAGTGTATGATGCAAGATGATCGTGGCAGTTACAGATAACACAAAACCGCTGTACTGTTACTGCTTCCTTATTGCTCTCACTGATATTGTCAAGTTGGCATGCACCAGGGCTACGATTGTTCATGTATTGAACACACCTGTATCGCATGTTGCAATTTATTGCCACATGGCCTAACCGCTGATAGTTTTTACATTGTAAACTATGTATCTTTTTAAATAGTTTGTAGGAAATGTTTGTAGGATTCAAATAAAGTTTTACCATTAAATAAGTTTTTGATAGCATTATCGGGAGTTAGTCAAACGTGATACATGTCTAAACATGTGTTTCTTCGTACTGAGCTTTTTGTGCAAAATTTTCAAACACTAAGCACTTTAATTTCAGGTATTTTGATTCTATTTAATTCTAAATACTTCTGTAGGTATATTTGTAGCATATTCATCGTATAAACTTCCAAGTTGAAAATTAGTCCTGTTTTTTGTTTTAAGTGTTTTACATGTCAGCTATAAGGCTTTGGGAGAATTTTGAATATGAGTTTATATATACTCTAATGGGCAGAGAGTGTGGAGAGAGCGTTATATTGTTGTGCTTTCGCATGTGAAGAAGATTGTTGATTTGAATTATCATCTGTATGTTGTGAAATTTTTTTACCATTAGTGGCGCTCAAGATACGTGATGCGGTCATGATTTTGCTGCTCTGTTTGGTTTATAGCGATTGGTGAAAATCCATTGTGTTGGGGAAACCACTAGATTCTTACAGTGCTTTCTTCTTGTGCTGTGATACATAGAGCTCAGTTCTGGAAACTTTTGCGCAGCAAGGAAGTTCCTAACGTCTACTGTGGACCTTGTAGAACATGGCTTATCTTCTACTATAAGCATTGATTCATCTTTGATGAATACTGAATACTGAAGATTACCCATTAAGGTTGTTAATTTAATTCTCTAATAAGATTGATAATAATCTAATAAGATTGTGTTACTGATGGTAGCTGTCACGTCCCGCGACCCGCGCGATCCGTTATGCGAAAGTAAAATTGATAAATTCCCCTAAACCAAGATAATTTAAAACGTTTATTTGTAACCGTGTTTACAGTATTTGAAGTGAGAGGCAGTTAAAGCCGCTAAAAGCTATATCTTGCTAAACTCATCCAACTATGTTTTTATATTATATTTATATTTAAATTGTAAACAAAGTCGGCAGTTGAACAAATGTTGGGGATCTTCCCAAACATTTTCAAAAGAAAGACCCCGACGTTTTTTCATCTCCGACGGATATAAATGTAGCGACTCAGAGAAGTCAGTATGAGAATATTTTCGAGAAGAATTAGTTGCCGTTTGTCTATCGAATATTATAGATTAATTATTCGTTCTATCGAAGAGTTAGTTACCATTTTGTCTACCGAAGAATCATCACTTGTCAACCGAAGAATCACTATTTTGTCAACCGAAGAATTTCATATCCGTCGTATATCGAAATCGAGTAAGATTTGAATAAATCATTTTATATTGTTAATCTACATTTGAACAACTTTAATCCTCTTCCGTGCCAATATTCCTGCACATAGCAGGTTAGCCAAAAGTGCAGCTTATTGCCAGTTGCATTAAACGTCAGTTGACGCTACCTTCTCGTCGGCGATCAAATAGAACGTAACAGTAGCCATCGTTATTGTGAGTTTCTCATTGAGAAACATTATTTAGGATTTCAGTGAATTGTTTGAAGTTTTTAGCTTGGAATTCTCTTTTCTGACTTCAGATTATAGATGATTTTGGGCTTCATGACTTCGTTTTGTAAGTTCTCTCTTTCCCTTTCTTAACATATTGGTTGTCAACAAAAGATTATTGTCGTGACATGGTGCGCAGGTACTTGACAAGAATAACATGGAAGTCATTTAACTGAGAAAACAGAGGAAAATAGAACCTAACACTACTTGCGAGTACTAAACAATAAATTGCTAAATTATACAAAACTTAAACAACTGAAGGGAGGAAACAACTTTTGTGCTAGTACTGCGCAGCAGTATACACACCCATTTGGAACGTATAAAAACGCGTGTGAAAGCAACGGCATGGTGTGAACTGAGCTCCATTATCTCGGTTAGCGCTACTCCCTCTGTTTTCTCTTCAACCCTAACCGCCACACTGTACAGACTGCAGGATAATATATATCACGTGTGACATTATGCGAACCTAGGGAGAGTGCCAGTTAAACGCGTATAGACGTCACGAGTAGGATCGGGTTGGATTCTTAATTTCATTTATAAGACTGCGCCGCCATTCGCAAACCGACTCTTCGTTCGTTTCATCTATCGATATTCGCATTGGCGCGCAATCTAGATTAACGGGATCGCAACCGCCCTCTGCCTCCTGAGTATCCACCTAAAGGTTCGCACCTTCATTTACTATTCTTAACGGTTTTCTTTTGCTCCTAATTTGATCCGATGTTTTGGTGGTTAAATGTTTGCTTATTTTCAAATTAGGATACTTATGATTGTTATATACCTGATCGGGTTCCTTCAGGAGAGTAACCTCTTCTTCCTGACTTGGGGTATCCGTCGTTCCCCTTCTCTTTACATTTCTGTAGCGGCACATGAGTCATAGGTCGAGGCAAGCGAGAGAGACTCAGGTTGTTGTTGTTATTGTGCTTGAACCCGGATAACGCCTCAGCACACGGGAATAACATTCGATTATATCCGGGCAAAAAAGATATTGTCACCTTCAAGGCTAACTGACGAGTTTGAATTTACCGATGATACTCCCCCCCCCCCGAGCAGTATAAAACAAACAAACGCGATCGCACGAGAGTATTATCGAGTTAACAGTTACCGAGCCAACTGCGAGCAACGAGTTGTCAGTGATCTAATTAACGTGTCAATAGCGATATTATTGTGTGACTTATATACCGTCTTAGCTAATCGATTAGTACAAGCGTCTGTGCGGACATCATCTGTACAATAATTTATTATTTTAAATATATTCGACGACTTCAATATCAAGCATCTCGTCTACTACACAAGTATCCTCCTATATACTAGCTCCCACATTTCTTACGACAGAGTGCGCATGCCGTTCATGTGTAGCGTAGCGGCACATGAGCTACAAAACAATTCAAATCATGTTGCTGTTTCGCCTCGGAGTATCAAGATCGTTAGGACACATGTAATGTTAGAATAAATAAACTCCGGGCAAAACAATGTCGCCGCTACGTGCAACTGTCGAATGAAGACGAATTTGAATTTTCCGACTCTCCCCCAACCAGTATAAATAAATGGACGCAGCCGAAAAGAGTTCAGTACCGATGAGTTATCTAAGAGTTATCAAGAGTTATCTACCGAGTTATCAACGAATTATCTAATTAACGAGTTATTAGCGATCTTACTTTGCGACTTACACACTGTATGAGCGTATCACGAATATAGTCTGTATACTAATTTATCATTTTAAATATATTCGACGGTCTCAACAACAAGCAATAACATTTAATAAATCTCACAATCAAACATCCTCTATACAAGTCCACTACAATAGATAGCCGCCTTTGGGACCCGAACCTCATGGGGCAAGCTTCACATCTAAATGGCCACTCATTTCTATGACAAACGCATCTTGCCCTATGGAGCTTAGGGAAGCTTTTACTTCAGTATACACATTCCCATTGAATGCGGCTCCCCACATGATGCAAATTAATGTGCTTGTCCAGATCCCCCAATGCGACAAAGAAAAAGTAAGCTTCCTTTTTCGATCAAACTGGACATGTAACTTTATCCCTCATTAATGGGACCATAATCTTATAAACTGGATCAATGTCCATGGACGTGCCTGGGTCATTAGGCATGATCCACTCCAAAGCGAATGAATCCGCCACAGCGTTTCGGGGACCGAGAAGCACCGCGTCCGAGGCTATGCTTTCATTACTAATGGACTATGATCTATAATCCACTCATAGTCCAAGTTATGCCCGGTCGTCAACAAATTTCCATCCTCGTACGAACGAATTGCTTTATTTAATTATATACTCCTTATCTTTACGGTTTATCCGTGAATCGGCGAGCCGGGGTATTTATTGATACTAAAATAAATTCTGATATCAATAGATAGTATCCCGTATTGAATCAGTTCCTTCGCACGCCGCACTCTGTTTGGTCATGGACGGCGTGTCCGGGGCAAAAAGATTGCCTACACGGACACGGCGTACATGTTATCGGTGGTAAAACTGGGAGGTCGGAGTGCGACTTGAGCAAACGAGACCAAGGTCTCCCTTGCTTCTGAGCAACCATGATTCCCCAAGAGACTCGCAATACGACCGTTTTCTAGCGGCGTATTGCTTTCACCCTTAACAGAGTCATAGTTACTCCCGCCAATATATATCGTATATATTTTTATTTGTAGTTTTTACATAAATCATCTTTTGTATTAGTAATTTTCAATTCACATACCACTATAATTGGCATCTTGGTGTTTGATCGGTGATAATGTGACATGATGTATTTTAAGTAGATTCTTTCTCTCCACACTGACAATCAAAACCTTCTAGATTTCTCTGAAATCATAAAAATAAAATACTTCAAAAAAGATATTCACTCTCAGAATGTAGAACACAAAAAATTTAATACAAAAATTGAAATCTCTATTCTTAATAATTTTTCATCAATTTTCTATTTTTTCTTCTTCTGTCTTTTTTTAACGATTTTATGCTATGCAACAATGTAGATTTACACTTTGAGTAAAGTTGGTATCTTCGAGTTTCTTATTTAACTCATCTATAATTTCTTTAATACAATTTAGGTAAAAGAAATATGAGATTTTCTAGCATATAAATATTATAATATACAATGGCTCTCGAAAGTATTTGAACACAGAACTTGTTTCTAAATATATTGTATTTTCTTCCAGTCGCGGGGAGACGCGATCGCGAGAAAGCTCGTCAATTGGAGTCGTAAATTCCCGTTACGATTATTAATCGACACCACAAACAGGTCGATCCCCTATTTCTTGTGGGATAATAGGGGTGGTTGTTTTGTAATAAAACTGGACTCACAGTTTTATAATAACTATATATTTATAACAACTTACACCATGAAGTCGTAGTCACGAAGACAAACTTAGAAACCGTATTGGTGATTATCGTGATAGACGGGGAAGACGAAAACGAGAGGGTGACTGTATCATAAATGGTAAAACCGTAGATGACTGCCCCGGGGTTAGAATAACAGTAGTTGACTGTGCCGGGGATGGAATGACAGTGAAGACCCGTCTCGTCTTGTTACGGAGGAAAGATTGGTGTAGGTGTGCCCTTTTAAACTAAGAACGCGGATTCGTTATTCGCACTTTTCGGTGGGAAAGTGAGGGTAACGATCCGCGATGCCCATTGGTTATAGCCATCGCGAATAGATGAAAATCTGAGGAGAAAGTCTCCTGACAGCGGGGCTCATAGAACCCCTCGTTTCTGGGAAAAATCTGCTTCTCTGTTAGGCAAACATCTGCTTTCTCCGTAATTTGTAAGAGCGTGCAATAAGCCCAAGGACTGTTTTAAAAACTACCTATAAACCGAAAATACATGAATAGAAAGGAAGTCAAAAAGAGTCGGTTTATGATGGTTCCTTAGGTTTATTGTGGGTCGTTGTAACGGGGTGTGGGCCTTGGCGGCCAGGCCATGAAGGACGTCGCCCGGATCATCTCACGCGACGTAACATCTGCTCTTAAATTAGTAAAAAATGTAATAAATGTATCTGTCGTCATAGAAAAATTGTTTATAAAACAAATATTTATAAAATAAATTGTTAGATAATACGTATATGTAGGAATGATTAGGATTTTACGAGAAAGAAATAGACAGAGAATAATAAAGTAATAAAACAAAATATTTTTCGACACACGTCTGCTTTTCTCACACGCCAATCAAAGACTACTTTCTGTTTTTTTGGTTACACGGTACACTCTTACGGTCAGGGTTCAACTGTCCAAGCGCTGGGAGCGGTGGCGCTCTCAGCTGGCCGAAGAGGACGCCGCGCGGCCGCACCGTGCCGTTCGCGCCGTGCTTCCCAACTGGGAAGCCTGGAGAGATCAAGGCGGGGTCCCGCTGACCTTCAGGATGACGCAGCTACTCACGGGACACGGAGTTTTCGGCGAGTACCTGCTAAGGATTCGGCGGGAGGTGACCTCCATCTGCCACCACTGCAAGGAAGAGGAGGACACGGCGCAACACACGCTGGAGTTTTGTCCAGCGTGGGCAGAACCGCGCCGCGTCCTATGGCTCGACATCGGCAAGAGATTAGCCCCAGAAGCGGTCGTCGAGGCCATGCTCAGGGGCCATCAGGAGTCCAACGCCGTCCGCACCTACTGCGAGCAAGTGATGCTGGCGAAGGAGCGAGCAAAGAGAGATCGGAAGAGAACGCGCGATCCTGCGAGATCGTCGCGCCAAAGAAACTCAATACCCCACAGGGACGCGGCACTGCCGCCGCCCTAGCAGCGTCAAACTAGGAACGAGGCGTTAGGGGGTGTGGTCCCCCCTAGCGGCCCAACATAGACCGGGATGCCTCCCCTATAAACAGCTGGGAGAAGACGACGAGGAGCGACTCCCCTGGTAGTAATTGTAAAAAGAGCCCGAGGTCGCTTCTACCAATCGTCGGGACGACCACCGTGGAGTTTTAGTCGGTAAGAGTCCGACACTACTCTGCTGTTGCGTGCAACAGCGAGTGTCCATGAGGATTTCTCCACGTACGAAAAAAAAAAAAAAAAAAAAGAAGAGAGAGATACACTAGTGAGGGAAATGGACGTTGCTGTTAATTGGTTAATTTCTATGTTGGTGGTTAGAGGAAGATGCTAGCCGCCCTTGAGAAAATGTTGTTAGCGGGAAGCGTTGTTTGTGAGAAAAGCAGATTTCCCGTATCTTCCCGTAGTAGGTGATAGGTTTAGAGATTGTTAGGACAAAGACTGTTTGTCCGTATGAAGGACCTTAGTTAACTAAATTCTAAGATTTATAGCGGCTCCTCAGGCTAGCTGAACATGTACTGTAGAGATGCATCGACATCTGTTAATCATTTTGCCCGAAGAATAGGGTCTGTGTGTGGCGAACCACGGGGCAGAAACCATTGGAATGTTTACTGTCGAATGCCGCTACATCTATTTCTTTTTTAAAGAGAGCTATACAATTACTCTATACCTCTATTAAGTAAAAACGTTCATCCCGTGACCGCGGCTACGTTCGGCGACTAGTTGTCGCCTTGAGTCCAAGCTCATTATCGCAAATCTCGGATAATTATAATCGGGTTAATTTATAAAGATTTAAGTATTGGGAGTTTTCCAAGGAATTCCAAAGGGAAGGCCCGGTGTCTATTCATCTCCGACATATATAATATAATATGATATAGTAGTCAGTACAGATACAATCAGATACAATCGTTACAAAATCAGGTTGGAATCCCATCAACCCAGGAGATTATGAGGATAATAATCGAATGACCTCCTTCTTTGACTACGCATTAAATCTGTACGAATTCCATGATGTTTAATTAACTACATTAACGCAACTGATACTGACATTTTTCTAATGGAATAAAGGTCTACATACTGGACAAATTTATGCTAATAAACTACTTTGCCTATTTCTATGTAAATATCGTAAAATTACATTTGACAATTATGTTCCCTATGAAGGAACAAAAACGTAAGGATTTTAATGAGGAACGATAGAAGAAGAAATGCTTTCTAAAGAATTACCAGGCTAGTTTTAAGTCGGGATATTAGCACTTTTGGTTCCTTTTGGCAATGGTAACAATGTTTTTAATTTCCCTTGTCCATCGTATTCTGAATATTCAATCGTGCCATAAACGCGATTACTTTTAAAACGTAATATAATTATATCGGCTCGAGCAGTCGAGGACACCTCGGAGGAATTTCTACGATTCTTACCTAATCGTTTGAAGCCTCATCTAGGTATCACTTATCCGGTTTCCGGCATGAGCTTCCCATCAAGGGCTACCAATACCTCGGGCACACGAAAGTGCATGAGTAATGTCTAACGAGCATGTTGATTGGCCTTGCGCTCACTGACCAGCCAATCAACGTACATATTTTCGGACTTCCACCTAAGCCGTACCGAACTGTTGATCGGGCAGAGCAAGGCAGAATCGTTACGTTTTTCGAAGAGTGCACATATTTCATCATTTTCGGAGGAAAATCAAAATCGTTTTCGCGTTTCTGTTTCTTTACCCCAACGGTCGATCCTCGAGTTTTTCAAAGCTCCGCGGCATAGTTTAGCGCATTCCGCAAACTTTTTTTATGGATAGATAATTGTTCCAAGGCTAATCCATTTCTTTAAATCAATCACCTAATATTAATTTGACGGGTAACAAGTGTTGCGTATTAAGTGAATGTCGTGCACACATGCAATTATATTTTAAAATAAAAATATTTACATTGTTGTAGATTATATCCACTTCAAACTTACTTAAAAGATAGCTGAAACGATACTAATAGTATTACCCTCGATAGATTGTAGCTAAATTTTTATAACGAATATTTCGATTAACTGGTTGCACGCGATGTACTTATATATATTCTTGGAAACGTTGAAGACTGACCAGGGAAACCATTATGGATAATGAAAGAAGAGAAAATGGTAAGGGAATACGGAAGAACAATAACGTGCTTGATAATGTTCATACTTTAGGATATTTATAAAATACTAGATCATGCTTTATACGTGGGAAAGGAAGTTACGCTTACTTAACATAGTTTGTATATTGCATAAAAATGACATCGTTATTATGATAGACGTTTTATTTATTCAATGAAATAATAGTTATATTTATGTCACCCAGAATGATAGTGATATATCTCCAATCATGTTAAAGATAAAACCATACCACATATATGTTCAAGACAATTTAAAAATATCAGTATAATAATGAAGTATCTGCATATGTAATTTTACCGTATTTAAAGGGATGATATTGCTTTAAATATTCGTCAATATTCAAAATTTTACAAAAACTTATTTTTCTCGAAAAATCAATAATGATACAAATCAATAATATATATAATGATAAAAAATCAATAATAATACATCTCGAAAATTAAGGTATATAAAACATAGTTTATATGATGTTTTTTACTCATTTTAGTGTATAGATTCATCCCTTGGAGTATGGACATGTACTTAAAATTTACTTGTACATTCTTTACATAAATACAAATTTCAAAATGCGAATAAATTTTCAGCATGATCAACATTCATGAGTTTATTAAATACTCCTCTTTTTATGAAGTTAGAACATTAATTTCGCCCAGTTAATTAGCTCATTTAGAACGCCCTGCTATAATCATTTATACGAAAGTGGATTTTGTGGAGGAATTACAATATAAAAATTATATTTTTTAGTTAATCAGGTCAGCCGTAATAACTCGAAACTTTATAATTCAAAAACCCTTGTATTATTCATTATACTATTGAATTACAATATTTAATGGAACCATCTTTGGTACTAACTGTACGTTTAATTATACATTTAGACCACTATTCATATTTTATAGTCCCTAATTTTATAATATTTATGCAATAAATGTCTTATAGCTTTGGTAATGGTTACAAATAGTACACACCACTGTATTTATTTGATATACTTGAACCTAATTAATTAAGTTAATATGGAAATGTTACATCAAATTTCGCATTATTTAGCAGTATTTTCATATGATTACAAAAATTTTCCAATATGAAAAAGAAGATATAGTTATACAACAGAACCCGCTAAAAAGACGCATCGTTATGAAATAAGAGTATCTGTTAATACTTCTTGTAGTCACTGTATATACATTTTAATATTCATTAAGATAATCATAATAACTCTATCCCATTACAACTTTATTGATATTTTAGAATGTTTCGTATAAAAATGATATGTGCGTCAAAATTTTCTATATATAAATAATATTTACTCATGTTTATATAAAGAATACGAATATTTTTTGGTTAAACGGATAGCTAATTGAACTAACGATGGAAAATTTTCTTAAAGTAAGTTTGGTTATAATTGCTGCTCTACTATGTACTTGAATATTGGAAAATATTGACGTTAAAAATATGTAATATAACAAACTAATATAAGAAACAAATACTGAATTTTGAAGTTAACATGAAATTTGTTTTCGAGTAAGAAACAAATTGGTTAAAGGTAGTTTTATTTTTAATCGATTGTTTATAATTGCAATGGCTACTATAGTAATTTTTTAAAGGCTCCCTTGAGATCATGTTATAATTCACAGAAAATATTGATTTGCATTAAAAGTTTAAACAGCACTAATGTTTTTTTGAAACTCTCTTAAGTTATATTTTACAGAAGTAGATTTAATATTAAGTGGAATTATGATTTGTATAAAAAATTGTTGCAATGTAAGATGAGATGATCCACAACTATTTTTGTATTATACGTATAACGAAGTGACCTTTTTTTCAAGAAGTATGAGTGAGTCACTTTTGCATAGCCCTGTCTTGAAAGGAAATTAGATGTTCATCTGTTTTCATAAATAATGTTTTTCATAATCAATAAAGTATGACATTCTTCATCTCAGTAATCTTTTCAATTTGTTTTTCTTTTTAGATTTGCACATTTCACACTCAGTTATATTACATCGTGATACATTTATTTAAAACATTGATATTTACAATCGTGATGAAGTCCATCGTTTCCAGTTTATCAGAAACTTATAAGATACACAATATGGATGCCATAAATCATACCTGCACTTACATACCTATCATGTACGTTAGCCAAGTAACAAATATTGATTTACGTTAGCACGCTAGAGGGAGACTATTATTTAACGGTATCGAAAACTCAAACCAATAAAACAGAAGTACGCATACGTATATATATACTGTTACTACATTGTATATATATTAGTATTAGTAATATTAAAAAAAGAATAGAAAATAGGAACACCATTCAGTTCTATTACGCACTGGCAAACAAATTCGTATACACTTACTTTCCAATGAATAGTTTGAAACGTACAACTAATGCTGAAGATAGTGGGAATAAATAATTGATTGCTTCAATATTTTCATGATTCTTGCAATATATATGTATCTCATAACTTCTATGTACATTTTTAGATTCATTCTAAATTTTATCAACATATTTATGATTGTTCTATCTCACTACAGTGTTAGTAAAATTTCAAAATATTTCGTATTCGACACATAATATCGATGATTTCTTGCACAATTATTGTATGTCCACTCGTAGCGCTTTCAACATAAAAACAATTCCAAGAAATCAATGATGCCTTATAATTAAATAAATACTTTTTGCATTATATTTTTCCTTATTAATGCTATTATAAAATTGATTGCAAACCGTACAGTGATTCTTCTTAACAACATTGAATGAGAAAAAGGCATGATGTTTCTCGAAAATATCTCTACATTACATATAGCAAAGTTACTATTTTTGACATATTGATGAGTAGATACAAATGTGATTTTTTATACATTATAAAGTAACCGTCAAGAACTATCTGTTGCACGTAGAATTTACTAATTGCAGTGCTGTAAGCCATCGAGATTACATAATATATCACACTTATTGATCAGAAGTGTTCAAATGTACTTTTGTAAGTCACAGTAAGTTTTCAATATTATATATCCGTTTCATAAGCCTTATTTCTACCAGCACTATCTCATATTTCATATACCAACGTTGATTCATTAAATTCAACAATTCTCATACTTTTAATAGCCAACAATCCCATCTAACTAACTATCTTCGTTTGTTAAGTGCACACAATACGTAGAAATTCTGAAAACAGAATGGAGTGTATCGAAGTGAAAAGTAACTTGGTCCACTAATTCCAGAAAGCACAAGCACGATCTATTATACGTATTTTGTTCATAGTAACAGTGCGTGTATATGTAATCGAATAAATATAATCAGATTTTAGAAAAATATAGAAATTTATTCAGAAATAATACTTCATACAAAACATTTTTGCACACATTTATATATTTAATAAATATTATATGAATACATATGAAAATCACATAGGAGAAATATAAGCCCAATTTTGTCGTTTTTTTAACTTCTCAAGAAATAATTAAAGAAAAGAATAATCTGACACATACGAAGATACATAGATATATGTAAACTTTTTGAAAATTTGTGATACAAATTTTGTAACAAAATTTTCGTTTGTTTAGAAAAAGTTACTTGAATATGTCCAGTTACATTAATTGAACATTTGGCGACGAATGAGCCACGAATGTCGACTAGAGAAATCATAAAAATAAACACTCATAAGTTTTATACTTATTTATACAACATAAATAAATATTCGCAGAACTTCCAACGGTCAAATAAATACATTTTCCTAATAACTTTCTATTTGTTTACTATTTTCTATTGGAAAATTCCCTCTTTTTAAGTTTATTTCATATCAGACTGATTTAAATTCCACATATTATTTATATTTATATCATGACATTTTATATACTCTAAAACTTTAATACCTTTAGTTAACTCAAACTGTTGCATATGGTTGAAAACTTTTTGTCAGAGATAGTATTTACGTATGAAAATCTCTGTATTGATGTTTCTTTCTTCTCTAGTAACTTGCACATAGTTATAACAAAGCCTACGTTAAGTAAATGCAGCATTCCTCAAGATTACGATATCCGAGAGTGCCGCGAAAATAAAATTCTTACTCACTTAGAAAAGTAGAAATGTTTTCAGGAATAGATATAGATAGATAGATATAGAATCCGTTTTATCTCTCGTTCCTTTTACGAGTGCGGTTCTCTGTTACCCAAACACATAATTCTCGATCGTTAATGGAAAGTGCAAAGTTAAGTGCATTTAATTTTAGATAACTCACTTTTCAAATTGATATTTTACGAACAAGTCGATAAATTGTGAAACGTGTTTATGTTTATGTTTAATGAAGAAGATAAATACACAAACTTCCAATATTTATGATACATATAACAGCAATTTGGTGTATAGCAGCTCATACAAAGTCTTTTATTAAGTATGTTATATAAAATTAATAACAATAGTAGTATACTTTAGTATATGCTCTATATGCTACTTTATATGTTTACTATTTTTAAATCATGATATTCATATCATCGCTGGCATTAACATTAAAAGTCTTCTTATCATTTACAAGAAAATGTTTAAGCTGAGTTGTAGTCTAGAAATTAATGAATCTGAAGATATAATGTTTGCTAAAGAAAATAGTTCTATAAAGTTTGACAATACTACCATCAATTCATTATTGCTTCATATTAGTTCTTAATAATCAATTAAATTGCGTCGTAACATTCTACTACATGTATAGATGCTCACGAAATTTGTCGTTTTTGTTATGAGTCCTTCAATTTGAATTTTCTCTTACTTGTGTGAAATTCTGCTGGTTGTCAGGTATCGCAACTTCTGCCTTTCTTGAATCAATCGATATCACTTGTCGTTAAACATAATAGGAAATAATGCGAACTGAACGAGGCGAAAGAAATGAAAGAACAAGAGAAATGAACCAAAGCCGTGAGTGTTCTCCACGTGACTGACAGAACTAGGTGTATTACATCGGCGAAGAAACTAAACAGAATGCCAGCCAATGCGCAAGTCTACTCTGCAATGATACAAATATCTATATTGTTTTATACTCACCGAAACGCTTTCTGCGTTCTCTCTTTACTCCTGTCATTCGGTTGAAACTTTCACGCTGTGTTATAAAAATAGGAGAAAATAGGTACTTCCAGAACTTTGTACTCTGATGACCACTTATTTTTTATGTAATCAACAAATATTGGATCTTTAACCCATTAGAGTCCAAGCCTTGAAACAATGCATGCAGGTTGCACAACAGCGATATTATTAAAACAACGTAAATAAAAGTAAGTTATTATTTTATTATGGTACAAAAAATCTATCACAAATCCCAGACAAAAAATTCTATTATTTGAAAGTATATCGCATGAAATATCTCAATTCTTCATAAGATTGTATGTTCTAAATGAAAAAAGAAATAGTTACAAAAAGAAAAAAAGATTGTGACAATGTTATATAGAACTCATAGTGAAGAAAATAAAATGAATTATACAAATCATTTTGGAATCTTATTAGCACTGTAACAATACGGAAGTATCTGATTCTGATTACATTGGTAATATGTGATTATATTGAGAAAATTTGAAACAGATCTGAAAAAGGTATTTATTAGAAGATCATTACACTTCACAAAGATTACCAAAACATTTAAACAATTACTTATTCAATATATTAATAAGGCACAATATTTGGTGAGACTATATTTACCATAAATTGCATATTCAAAACCATACTACTCATGCTGTATCATAATTTTTCACTAATCGTAAGTGTATGTTTGCAATAAATATCTTGTAGCTCTTACATTTTTAAATAGGTTTCAAATTTTAGATAATTATTGAAAATAGGGACGCCCTTACCGATTGTAGTGGCCTTGAAATATGTTATCGAAATTAACATTTTGAATAACTTTATCCTATACATATAATTGTCGCTAGACCTTAGTTTTCAAGACATCCGCAAAAAAATATAATTAAATTTAGGTTATATACCTCAACTTAACCCATTAATGGGAGCAATAACCATTTTTCATAATGTATAAATAAAAAAGAAAAATCAATAGGTTATAGATTGGGTCAGAGCAATATTGGCCGCCATTAGGCGGCCGGTAACATTCGCGTAAAATAATTTTCGACGCATCAATTGATGTATGGAATGTTGCACTTTATTTTGATCTTACGCTGCTTGTGTCCGCCCGGATACAAATTATACTAAATGTATTAATAGTGTGCAGGTTCATGCAATTATATATACAGCAAGCCTGTCACCAACTTAAGTTTCAATAGTTACAATATCCGATGTTATACAATTAGAAATGAAAATAGACTATATATTAGAAGTATTTTTTGATTTTGCGCCGTTTTCGAGAACATAGCAACATATTTAGTTTGCTGTTTAGTTAGTTAATGAGTAATGTAACCGCTGTTGTATGTATGTCTAAATAAAATACAAATAAAGTAGAAATTATTTCATACTTTTTAGCGCTTTTCGAAGTCGGTAATATATTTTTGACCAAAAATGTTTTATCTTACATTTGTTAGTGAAGCGATCGATATTTCATAGCCAACATAAGATGGTTTTCATTATCAGTAATAAAGTGGTAATTTATTTCTATCTATTTATTATTTATCTCAATTCTTAATTCTTGTCAACGAATAAAAAATTCTATGGACTGTCCAGTCCCGCATGCGAATGACGAATGAACAGTTGTACTCCGTTACCGATATTATACATTGAAAGTGATAGAGAACGATATTTCTACAATTTAATAGTGTGTTACATATCATTTCACAATGAAGATACGCTTGCCCCGAAAATGAATCCACATAACAATGTTTCGTGCGATGGAAACACGAGTTGAAGCCTATATTGAGAAATGTATTTTCAAGATGCTTGCCCAAGCTGATGCTTTAGAATCACCTCAATATCGATATTGCAGAGCAATCACTGATCATATGTAAATCAAATTGATAAACAACAAATTCTTTTCAATAACAACAGGTAACAATAAACATATCAGAAAAGTTTTGCAAACGGGACCAATCGATGATAGACTCTAGATGATGCGAAAGGTTTCATTCCGATAGCTCGCTCAAATCTTGAGTAATCTATGGACATACATAAAAGTTGAATTTTTGCAAAAAGAACCAAAAAAGAAAAAAAAAAGAAAGGACAGGCTATAATGACTAAAACCAAAAATTTTTAATGGAACCAACCGAAGAACATACTCTACAAAATGCAAAAAGAATCATCCCGATTGGTCAAGCCGTTTCGAATTATCAACGAATAAACGTAAAAAGAGAGAAAAATACACGTCGAACATAGATATTTTCTTTCTTTTTCGAAGTTGGTATAAAAATAATTTAATTTTCTGAACAAATATATTAAAATTTTTATTCCTGACAAAATAGATACTACTTAGAAACAAAAAAGAGAATAAGCATTCCAGATTTCAAGAGTTTCGAGAGTTTCAAGATTTCCCAACATTTCAGATTCGAATATTCTTAATCTAAAAATCAGAAACAAACATGAGTAGAAGCCAATATAACGTGAAAAATACATTAAAACTCCGCAATTTTACGTAGTCATAGCTTTTGGATTGCTCAACTTCGAACTTACGTTTTCAGATTCGCATCAAAAAATATAGGATTGGATGTACAAAAGTCCATAATCAACTTTTATACTTGTTCAATTAATTCCTACAAAAGTCCGAACTCAAAATTTTGTCCGACATTTTTTATTTATTTTTGCATAAAAAATCGACCCTCCTATGCTTATACAATATTTTCAGTAACAACCTATCATATTAAATATATTATACAGGCATTGATCCAATAACAAGTACAAGCAGGTATGAAGCGATTCCTTATGAAAAAATCTAAAGAAAATGTAGAATACAATTTTTTCGTATAATATTTCGTTTTCAAAGAACCACAAATATATCATGTAACTATTACAAAAATGTAAAAGCTAAAATCATATAATTTTTTAAATAGTCAGTTGAAAAATTTTTACTGTTGTGTCTGATTTCCACGAATTCCCTACGTTCCAAAATAAATCAAAATCCAATAACTTCGTGGTAGAGAACTTGCGTAACTTCGTTCTCGATATTATAGAAGTGAATATCACGCCATAAGTAGATTATGTAACTCTTCAACTTAAAAAGAATTTCAATTTTCTTGATAATCACATCGCTTCCTGCATGACCGGTGAAAAAATTCTATGAGGTGATCTCGAACATATGAAAACTCAAGTGTAAATTAATTATCTTTTTCAGCGGTTTGCTGTTGTGAAGTTGTAGTATAAGTATAGAAGGGAGATGAGAAGTTGGATAACGGAATAGCACAGAGTCAGTAGAGATACTGTTCTCTATCGCTCGTTGTCATGCACTGCTATATTGTCTCATTTGTAAATGTTTATTTTCAGCCAATATGCATGCTTATCTTTATGATTGTATTAGATCTATCAGAAATAACTACTCAGACTAACATTCCTTTGTTTAACCACCTTGTCATCTCTGTACGCATTATACAGGGTGTTCGGCTACAGATGTCCGAAAATTTAAGGGGTGATTCTTGACGCCGAAATAAAATGAAAATCAGGAATAAAAAATTGCGTTTTCGGCTTTGTTTTTAATTATTGACAATTAAAAATATCCCTGCACATGAGCAAACTTCCTTACACAAACCAAAGGAGATCAGCCTAATCAGCGGGGTGCTCAGTGATCCTCAATCCGAGCGACACATGGGCGGGCGGCAGCTTACCTCGTAAAGTCGTAGAGGAGAGACCATGGTATTCAGAGACGTAAACATCTTCGTGCGATGTTTTGCAAAAGAAATGGTGAATTTGAACGTTAAATTTACTTATTCATGGAAATCCCTATGAAATTTCCGAGTACAGGGGATTAATGTTTTCTTTGATGCTTTGCTCCCGCGAATGTCTATAGCAAAATTAAACACGTATCGCGATTTGCCCATCCGCGGGCATCCGCAGCAAAATCATACATGCACCGTGATTTTCCGGCCATGAGTGTCCACAAAAATACAACAAAATACAATAGATAATACAATTTTATGCAAAATAGGGAACAAGCTAATTAATTTAAATATAAGTACAAAATATAGATAATATACAGAATTAAATAAATTAATTTTATATATGCTTTCACATCTTTATTAAAAGTTCCCCACTTACATCAGTGTATTAGGTAATAATTTTGCTCTAGATTGTAGACAATCCCTAAATTCATATATACATATACATTTTTAGATATGTTATATTATTATGCTAGTACAAGCTGACGTTACAACGAACAAAGTTCTGTACCCAATTAATTCGTTCTGACATACTCCACTGTGCATATAGCCCACATATTGTTATTTCTTGATAGTTCCGAAAATTTTAAATGTAGTAGAACCTGCTATACCTGAACTAATGGGGAGACAAAAATGTATGGATAATAGATCTTTCGGATAACTATTATTTATTATAATATTAATATTATCAATAATATAATATAATTAATTAATTAATATAGTTATTGTTAATTAATAAATATTAACTTCCTTGATGCTAAAATTCTTTTATTCAAATAGAAATGTAAGAAACTATCAACTTGTTTTAATATTTAAGTATCACATACTTCCTGGCCGTTAAACTACATCAATTTTCAGGATGAAAAGGTATTCACATTCTCACTATTTTCATTTGCTATTTATGCCCTGATATGATACATATATATATACATGTAATAATAGTATTTGTAACAGAGAAAAACATTCGTTATTAGCAGACATTCTGTTGGGATAAGAAATATTCGGGTAGTAAAACGTTCAGATATAGAATGTTCGGGTAATGAAGGGTGTTCGGATACGGGTATATCTACTGTAGTTTCACAATACGCAATTTAATTTTTTATTAAGAAGCAAGTGAAACAAAAAAAAGTAAAGATAATTTTATTTTATCTTGAATTATAATTGTCCTACAGTCATCTAGCATTATAATCATAACATAAAAATTATGACTTCACGAATGTACAGAAATTTTCTGTTTCAAGTGACCAATGTTCTTATACTTTTATCAAAATAATAACAATAACAATAAAACATAATAATTAAAAAATAATTATACGTTTATTATCACATGAACCGTTCATAGACCAGAATGGATAATTTTTTACTTTAGTGCAAAAGTACTTGATTGTCACTTATCTTATATAATTTCATTGACTTCGCAAATGAGTGGCACATATTGTAATCACTTTAAGAAGTGTGTGTAAGTAGAATAACTCGAAAACAATCATGGAGCTAAGGGGAATTTTCTTAATTTTTACGTAATGCGAGGATCGGAGGGATCGGTTACTTACATACAGTGATCAACACCCTGTGAGACCAATACGGCTCTGCGAATTTATTTACCATCTAGTCGATTTTGTTACGACTTGCACAGACGCAACGAAATTCGAGGATGAAGGGCTGTAACCAACAATCGAATACCCAAACTTGTTTCAAAAATTATTTCAACACGCTATTACGACGATCTACCGGCAGCGTCCTTTGTATTATAGGAGTTGTTTGCAGGAAAGTTTTTTATTAATTGTGTGTTTAAGGTCACATGGGTCTTTTGAGGTTATTAATTATCACATTAAAAATGATCAGTAGAACAAAAACTAATTTATAGCAAATTGTACACACTAATGTCTTTCAGAAAATCTACAACATTTTTTTCGGAGTCATCTTCTTGTAGCATGTTGATGTAATATTATATTTAGGATAGATGATTAGGATATGTTCAGTAGAGTTTAGTATGCCGCAGGTGTCGTAGATATTTGGATCTAGGCGAGATTCGTTCAAACCCTATAAAACCATAATCCTGCTCCAATACGGAAATGTCATTCGATGTGCTGGGCTGTTTTTGCAATTGACTCTTCTCGTGATGAAGGAAACCGCATCGTCCGTCTATCCGTGGAGTGAGGGTGGGCACTCCGATAAACATACCCCATAAGAAGTCGATTCCGTGCTGTATCTGACACTTCGTCTCAATCGCGGTTCTACTATCGCGGTATCTTTCTATTTCGCATAGGTATTGTTGGCGAGATTCGCTGTTCTTAAAGTGTGATCCATGTTCGGATCTCGAAATTATTCGATATATTTGCATATATGTGATGTGTATACACTGTCAAAATACCAAACGGAACTTTTCGCAATATCATTGTCTTCCGAAACATTATTTATTACTAAGCATTCAAACATTTTTATCTTAAAGTTTATAATTTACTTAAGTAAACATCGCAAGGTTTAATTTTTAAATGTGCTCTATTTTTTCAGGCAGTCAATGACAATGGTCTATCCTTAGTGAAAAAACATGAACGTGGATATAGTCCGATTTTTCAAGCATACGAATATGTTTTGATAATATCTATGTGATAAATTAAATTATACATAATATGTATATATAAATTTAAATTTTTCTTTCCTGTGGTTCGATTCAAAACAGTAGTTTATATATAATATCTTCGTCTTAAGAAAATTATTCAATGCAAAAACTTACGAATTTATAGTCATATTTTGCACAAAAAGTTGTTATGTGTGTATATGTAAGAATTATTACAAATGTTTCCACAATTCGAAAACGATTTCTGCACCGATTTACGCAGATTTACAAGTGTTTATGCGGTTCTTATTGATTCTAGTGATTTCTGCTGAGATCTTATTGATTCTGACAACCAAAGTCGTGATATTAAAAATATGATACGACTGCTGCTATTCCATATTAGTACTTATTTCTTACATACGGAAAACAGCTATCTGTTCTCCTTTTCTCTTATTATTTGAAATAATAAAATATTTAGTAAACGAATTATTTGATGATAATTTATTTCTTAAATAAGATTTTGTAATTTATTAATACTTTACCTTCAAATAAATTTACTTATTATTTTATTTTGAGCTATTAATTGCTTTTTTTATTTAGGAGTTTTTGTTAGACAATACCATGTGGTGACTTTACGATATAGCGAAGCGTCATATATTTTTAGTTCGCTATTTAACAAATTTCATTAGCAGTCCGTCTTGCAGCCCACATGCAACACTTATTGAGTATTCGTTTTGTTAGAGACCGGACATTGTTCATTTTCTTGCTAACAACATATCATAATGTCATATTCTAAAGAATCTTGTGGAGTCGAGATACTCGGTACCAGGCTTAACGGTTCTCGGTATACTATAATAATGAGCCTTGACCTGGCGGATTGTTGCCAAAACGCCGTGCATCAGCGGCCAGCTCCTTTACACATACTCAAGGGTACGTCGCTCTACAGACCTACTGGAGATGGCTATTTCTTTTAAGGGGAGCTATACAATTATTCTATGCCTCTATTGGGTAAAAAATGTTCATCCCGTGACCGCGGCTACGTTTGGCGACTAGTTGTCACTTCGAGCCCAAGTTCATTATCGCAACTTTTGGATAATTATAGTCGGTTTAGTTTATAAAGACAGTATTGAGTAATATTCCGGAGAATTCCAAAGGGGAGGCCCGGTGTTCTTTCATCTCCGACATATATACATTGGCCTTTCTGTTGGAATTTTTGGAAAGTTGCCCAATACTTCGGCCTAGACATTTTATTATGTAATTTGGACGATGGAACATGCGTTCACTATCTACGACGTGCAAAATGGAATGAGAAAAGCGTTTGAGCGTCTAAATATCTCAAACAGGAGCGAATTTACAGCAAATCTCAAGCTGAATCTTAAAAGGATTGTATTTTGTGCTGTGCTGTGCTGGTTTCGATGCTGAGACAGGCGTGCACTACAGTCCCTGTGGAGTGAACGCAGCGTCCGAACGTCGAAGTATGTAAAATAGAAGCGAAATCACAGCTAGTATTCGTTAATACTGAGTGAAAGCAGCGTTCAAATATTAAAATATCTCGATCAAAAGCGAAATAACAGCTAGTTTTCGTCAAAATCTTCAAATGATAGGCTGCGGATCGAACATACGTGCACTAACTTCTGCATAATATGGACTGAAAGCAGTGTTCAAACGTCAAAATATCTCAATCAGCAGCGAAATCACAACAAATCTCCAGCAAAATACTGGAGGAATTGTTTTTTGCCCACTGCTTGGCTGGTATCGATACTGAGACAGGCGTGCATTACATTCGACGAGCAATAAACAGTGCAAGCAGCATTCATACGTCGAAATATCTCAAACAGGAGCGAAATAGCAACTAGTTTTCTTCAAAATCTTCTTGAAATTGCATTCTGCGCGGGGCTGGTCTTATTTGGACGATGGAGCAGGTGCTAACTACATTCAGCGTATAATATGGAGTCAGAGCAGCGTTCATACGTTAAAATATCTGATACAGAAACAAATTGACAGTTGGTTCTCGTCAAAGTCTTCAAGAGATTACACTTTGCGCGGAGCTGGACTACTTTGCATGATGGAACATGCTTGAACTGCATTTGGCGTGTATAATGATGAGAAAGCAGTGTTCAAAACGTCGAAATATCTCAATCAGGAGGGACATTATAGCAAATCTCAAGAAAATATTCGAGGGATTGGTCTTTGCACACTGCTGGGCTGGCTTTGATGCGGAAACAAGCGTAAACTACATTCGGCCTGTAATAAGAAGTGAAAACACTGTTCAAACGTTAATATATCTCAAACACAAGCGAAATAAAAGCTAGTTTACGTCAAAATATTCAAGAGATTGCATTTTGCGCGGGGCTGGGCTAGTCTGGACTATCGAACATGCTTGCACTACATTTGTCGTGTAATATGGTGAGAAAGCAGCGTATAAACGTCAAAGTATTTCAAACACAAGCGAAATAACAGCTAGTTTATGTCAAAATCTTGAAGAGATTGCATTTTGCGCAACGTAGCACATGATGCTTTTGCGTGTGAAACGCTGTTATCTTGTTGTGACTGTAACTGAGCTCAAAATGCAATCATTCGCAGCTTTTGAGTGAGGAGCGCTGTAATTTGGATTTTTTGGGAGATATGTCGACGCTTAAACATTACATTTATTTCATTTTACACGCTGAATGCAGTGCAACCAACTGAAGACAAAAAGGGCCTACATCGAATTCGACGTGTAAAATGGTATAAAACTAGCGTTTAAACGTCGAAATGTCTCCAACGAGAACGGAATAATACCATTTAACAGATAAAATCTAGAAATCATTGCATTTTGGGCTCAGATGGGATTGTCCAGGCAATGAAAAGGTACTGCATTGCATTCAGCGTGTAAAACGGAACAAAAGTAGCGTTTAAACGTCGAAAATCTCAAACAGGAATGAAATATCAGATTTCGACAATATCTAGAAATGGTTGCATTTTGCCAGCTGTCAGGCTTGTTTCGGCGCTGAAACGGTTGTGTACTATATTCAGCATTTAAAATGAAGTGAAAACAGCGTTGAAACGTCGAAAAATCTCAAACATGAACGAAAAAACTGGGTTTGCTGGGTTTGCCTCGACGCTGACTTTGACCTGCACTATATTCGGCATGTACAATGGAGTGAATAGAGCGTTTAAACGTCGAAAAAACTCAAACAGGAACGAAGCATCAGTTTTCGTCAAAATCAAGAAATGGTTGAATTTAGCGAGCAGCTGTTCTTGTTTCGAAGCTGACATACTGTGCACTATATTCGGCGTGTAAAATGGAGTGAAAAGATCCTTTCAACGTCGAAAAATATCAAAGAGGAACGAAATAACTGTATTAGTCGAAACCGAGAAGTGGTTCCATTTTGCGAGCAGCTGGGCTTGTTTCGACGCTGAAACTGTGGTGCACTATGTTCAGCGTGCAAAATGGAGTAAAATGAACGTTTAAACGTCGAAAAATATCAAACAGGAGCGAAATAATAGTTTTCGTCGAAAGCGCGAAATGGTTGGATTTTGCGAGCAGCAGGGCTCGTGTCGACGCCGAAACTGTTGTGCTCTATGTTCAGCGTGTCAAATGGAGTAAAACGAGCGTTCAGACGTCGAAAAATATCAAACAGGAGCGAAATAACACTTTAACGTCGAAATCGCGAAATGGTTGGATTTCGCGGGCAGCAGGGCTCGTTTCGACGCTGTAGCTGCTATGGACTATGTTCAGCGTGTAAAGTGGAGTAAAATGAGCGTTTAAACGTCGAAATATATCAAACAGTAAGGAAATAACGACTGTTTTCGTCGAAATCGAGAAATGGTCGCAGTTTGCGG
Source organism: Bombus hortorum (assembly GCA_905332935.1). NCBI lineage: Eukaryota > Metazoa > Arthropoda > Insecta > Hymenoptera > Apidae > Bombus > Bombus hortorum. The sequence goes on from HG995199.1 coordinate 10,801,638, forward strand.
GCAGCAGAGCTCGCTTCGACGCTGAAACTGTTGTGCATAACGTTCCGCGTGTAAAATGGAGTAAAACGAGCGTTTAAACGTCGAAAAATATCAAACAGGAGCGAAATAACGACAGTTTTCGTCGAAATCGAGAAATGTTCGCAGTTTGCGAGCAGCAGAGCTCGCTTCGACGCTGGAACTGTTGTGCACCACGTTCCGCGTGTAAAATGGAGTAAAACGAGCGTTTAAAAGTCGAAATATCTCAAACAGGCACGAAATAACGACAGTTTTCGTCGAAATCGAGAAATGGTTGGATTTCGCGGGCAGCAGGGCTCGTTTCGACGCGGAAACTGTTGTGCACTGTGTTTAGCGTGTAAAATGGAGTAAAATGAGCGTTTAAACGTCGAAAAATATCAAACAGGAGCGAAATAACAGTTTTCGTCGAAAGCGCGAAATGGTTGTATTTTGCGAACAGCAGGGCTCGTTTCCACGCCGAAACTGTTGTGCACTATGTTCAGCGTGTAAAATGGAGTAAAAGGAGCGTTTAAACGTCGAAATATATCAAACAGTAAGGAAACAACGACTGTTTTCGTCGAAATCGAGAAATGGTCGCAGTTTGCGGGCAGCAGAGCTCGTTTCGACGCTGAAACTGTTGTGCACTACGTTCCGCGTGTAAAATGGAGTAAAACTAGCGTTTAAACGTCGAAATATCTCAAACAGGAACGAAATAACGACAGTTTTCGTCGAAAACGAGAAATCCTTGCAGTTTGCGAGCAGCAGAGCTCGTTTCGACGCTGGAACTGTTGTGCACCACGTTCCGCGTGTAAAATGGAGTAAAACTAGCGTTTAAACGTCGAAATATCTCAAACAGGAACGAAATAACGACAGTTTTCGTCGAAATCGAGAAATGGTTGCAGTTTGCGTGCAGCAGAGCTCGTTTCGACGCTGAAACTGTTGTGCACTACGTTCCGCGTGTAAAATGGAGTAAAACTAGCGTTTAAACGTCGAAATATCTCAAACAGGAACGAAATAATGACAGTTTTCGTCAAAATCGAGAAATGGTTGCAGTTTGCGAGCAGCAGAGTTCGTTTCGACGCTGGAACTGTTGTGCACCTCGTTCCGCGTGTAAAATGGAGTAAATCTAGCGTTTAAACGTCGAAATATCTCAAACAGGTACGAAATAACGACAGTTTTCGTCGAAATCGAGAAATGTTCGCAGTTTGCGAGCAGCAGAGCTCGTTTCGACGCTGAAACTGTTGTGCACCACGTTCCGCGTGTAAAATGGAGTAAAACTAGCGTTTAAAAGTCGAAATATCTCAAACAGGAACGAAATAACGACAGTTTTCGTCGAAATCGAGAAATGTTCGCAGTTTGCGAGCAGCAGAGTTCGTTTCGAAGCTGAAACTGTTGTGCACCACGTTCCGCGTGTACAATGGAGTAAAACGAGCGTTTAAACGTCGAAATATCTCAAACAGGAACGAAATAACGACAGTTTTCGTCGAAATCGAGAAATGTTCGCAGTTTGCGAGCAGCAGAGCTCGTTTCGACGCTGAAACTGTTGTTCCCCACGTTCCGCGTGTAAAATGGAGTAAATCTAGCGTTTAAACGTCGAAATATCTCAAACAGGAACGAAATAACGACAGTTTTCGTCGAAATCGAGAAATGGTTGGATTTCGCGGGCAGCAGGGCTCGTTTCGACGCGGAAACTGTTGTGCACTGTGTTTAGCGTGTAAAATGGAGTAAAATGAGCGTTTAAACGTCGAAAAATATCAAACAGGAGCGAAATAACAGTTTTCGTCGAAAGCGCGAAATGGTTGTATTTTGCGAACAGCAGGGCTCATTTCCACGCCGAAACTGTTGTGCACTATGTTCAGCGTGTAAAATGGAGTAAAAGGAGCGTTTAAACGTCGAAATATATCAAACAGTAAGGAAACAACGACTGTTTTCGTCGAAATCGAGAAATGGTCGCAGTTTGTGGGCAGCAGAGCTCGTTTCGACGCTGAAACTGTTGTGCACTACGTTCCGCGTGGAAAATGGAGTAAAACGAGCGTTTAAACGTCGAAAAATATCAAATAGGAGCGAAATTAACAGTTTTCTTGGAAATCGCGAAATGGTTGGATTTTGCGTGCAGCAGTGCTCGTTTCGACGCTGAAATTGTTGTACACTATGTTCAGCGTGTAAAATGGAGTAAAATGGGCGTTTAAAGGTCGAAAAATATCAAACACGAGCGAAATTAACAATTTTCGTCGAAATCGCGAAATGGTTGGATTTTGCTAACAGCAGGACTCGTTACGACGCCGTAGCTGCTGTGCACTATGTTCAGCGTATTAAATGGAGTAAAACGAACGTTTAAACTTCGAAATATCTCAAACAGGAACGAAATAACGACAGTTTTTGTCGAAATCGAGAAATGGTTGCAGTTTGCGAGCAGCAGAGCTCGTGTCGACGCTGAAACATTTGTACACTATGTTCGGCGTGTAAAATGGAGTAAAATGAGCGTTTAAACGTCGAAAAATATCAAATGGGAGCGAAATAACAGTTTTCGTCGAAAACGCGAAATGGTTGGATTTCGCGAGTAGCAGGGCTCGTTCCGACGCTGTAGCTGCTATGCACCACGTTCAGCTTGTAAAATGGAGTAAAATGAGCGTTTAAACGTCGAAAAATATCAAATAGGAGCGAAATAACAGTATTCTTGGAAATGGCGGAATGGTTGGATTTTGTGCGCAGCAGGGCTCGTTTCGACGCCGAAACTGTTGTGCACTATGTTCAGCGTGTCAAATGGAGTAAAACTAGCGTTTAAAAGTTGAAATATCTCAAACAGTAAGGAAATAACGACAGTTTTCGTCGAAATCGAGAAATGTTCGCAGTTTGCGAGCAGCAGAGCTCGCTTCGACGCTGATACTGTTGTGCACCACGTTCCGCGTATAAAATGGAGTACAACTAGCGTTTAAACGTCGAAATATCTCAAACAGGAACGAAATAACGACAGTTTTCTTCGAAACCGAGAAATGGTCGCAGTTTGCGAGCAGCAGAGCTCCTTTCGACGCTGAAACTGTTGTGCACTACGTTCCGCGTGTAAAATTTAGTAAAACTAGCGTTTAAACGTCGAAATATCTCATACAGGAACGAAATAACGACAGTTTTCGTCGAAATCGAGAAATCCTTGCAGTTTGCGAGCAGCAGAGCTCGTTTCGGCGCTGAAACTGTTGTGCACCACGTTCCGTGTAAAATGGAGTAAAACGAGCGTTTAAACGTCGAAAAATATCAAACAGGAACGAAATAACAGTTTTCGTCGAAAGGGCGAAATGGTTGTATTTTGCGAGCAGCAGGGCTCATTTCCACGCCGAAACTGTTGTGCACCACGTTCCGCGTGTAAAATGGAGTAAAACTAGCGTTTAAACGTCGAAATATCTCATACAGGTACGAAATAACGACAGTTTTAGTCGAAAACGAGAAATCCTTGCAGTTTGCGAGCAGCAGAGCTCGTTTCGGCGCTGAAACTGTTGTGCACCACGTTCCGCGTGTAAAATGGTGTAAAACTAGCGTTTAAACGTCGAAATATCTCAAGCAGGAACGAAATAACGACAGTTTTCGTCGAAAACGAGAAATCCTTGCAGTTTGCGAGCAGCAGAGCTCGTTTCGGCGCTGAAACTGTTGTGCACCACGTTCCGCGTGTAAAATGGAGTACAACTAGCGTTTAAACGTCGAAATATCTCATACAGGAACCAAATAACGACAGTTTTCGTCGGAATCGAGAAATCCTTGCAGTTTGCGAGCAGCAGAGCTCGTTTCGGCGCTGAAACTGTTGTGCACTATGTTCAGCGTGTAAAATGGAGTAAAACGAGCGTTTAAAAGTCGAAATATCTCAAACAGGAACGAAATAACGACAGTTTTCGTCGAAATCGAGAAATGTTCGCAGTTTGCGAGCAGCAGAGCTCGTTTCGGCGCTGAAACTGTTGTGCACCACGTTCCGCGTGTAAAATGGAGTAAAACTAGCCTTTAAACGTCGAAATATCTCAAACACGAACGAAATAACGACAGTTTTCGTCGAAATCGAGAAATGGTCGCAGTTTGCAGGCAGCAGAGCTCGTTTCGACGCTGAAACTGTTGTGCACTATGTTCAGCGTGTAAAATGGAGTAAAACTAGCGTTTAAACGTCGAAATATCTCAAGCAGGAACGAAATAACGACAGTTTTCGTCGAAATCGAGAAATCCTTGCAGTTTGCGAGCAGCAGAGCTCGTTTCGACGCTGAAACTGTTGTGCACCACGTTCCGCGTGTACAATGGAGTAAAACTAGCGTTTAAACGTCGAAATATCTCAAACAGGAACGAAATAACGACAGTTTTCGTCGGAATCGAGAAATCCTTGCAGTTTGCGAGCAGCAGAGCTCGTTTCGGCGCTGAAACTGTTGTGCACCACGTTCCGCGTGTAAAATGGAGTAAAGCTAGCGTTTAAACGTCGAAATATCTCATACAGGAACCAAATAACGACAGTTTTCGTCGGAATCGAGAAATCCTTGCAGTTTGCGAGCAGCAGAGCTCGTTTCGGCGCTGAAACTGTTGTGCACTATGTTCAGCGTGTAAAATGGAGTAAAACGAGCGTTTAAAAGTCGAAATATCTCAAACAGGAACGAAATAACGACAGTTTTCGTCGAAAAGCGCGAAATGTTCGCAGTTTGCGAGCAGCAGAGCTCGTTTCGGCGCTGAAACTGTTGTGCACCACGTTCCGCGTCTAAAATGGAGTAAAACTAGCGTTTAAACGTCGATATTTATCAAACAGTAAGGAAACAACGACTGTTTTCGTCGAAATCGAGAAATGGTCGCAGTTTGCGGGCAGCAGAGCTCGTTTCGACGCTGAAACTGTTGTGCACTACGTTCCGCGTGGAAAATGGAGTAAAACGAGCGTTTAAACGTCGAAATATCTCAAATAGTAAGGAAATAACGACAGTTTTCGACGAAATCGAGAAATGGTCGCAGTTTGAGAGCAGCAGAGCTTGTTTCGACGCTGAAATTGTTGTGCACTACGTTCCGCTTGTAAAATTTAGTGAAACTAGCGTTTAAACGTCGAAATATCTCATACAGGAACGAAATAACGACAGTTTTCGTCGGAATCGAGAAATCCTTGCAGTTTGCGAGCAAGCAGAGCTCGTTTCGGCGCTGAAACTGTTGTGCACCACGTTCCGCGTGGTAAAATGGAGTAAAGCTAGCGTTTTTAAACGTCGAAATATCTCATACAGGAACCAAATAACGACAGTTTTCGTCGGAATCGAGAAATCCTTGCAGTTTGCGAGCAGCAGAGCCTCGTTTCGGCGCTGAAAACTGTTGTGCACTATGTTCAGCG